>CM056060.1:92361433-92416160 GCA_029574335.1 Rana kukunoris | reverse complement strand
GGGGAAGCCTTTAGTAGAGCTCTGTTCTCACTGGTGGGTTCTGCCCTTCGCCAATCCTAGCTGTAACTTTTCTTTGTCAACTCTGACTGCTCAAAATCCCTTGAAGTCTAACCAGCACTGCAGTTGACTCCTCACTTACTGACTGCATTTAGCAGATGGCTGAGGTTTTAAACCTTAGTGACAGATTGCTGAAAACTTTTCATTTTCTGTCACACATGTGCCTTATACTGCTACAGATGCATAGGGTACTGTGGTTAAAGTGTTGGAGTGCAAAACCCCTGTGCAAGAAGCGTTTTGATTTGCATGGTGGTCTCTTTGGACTCACTGTTGATGCTACTATCAAGAAACTACTGGTGACCGGAACACCCAAGTCCTTTCCCTGACTGACCAAGAAACATCCTTTTAAAGCGGGTTGTAAAGATTTGTTTTTTATTTTCTAAATGGGTTCCTTTTTAGACCACTTTCCTACTGGTGCCGCCCATAGCGTCAGCGGTAAAATATCGGTAAAACGCCATTTTACCATCGGATTTGCAGTGCATTTATGCCGCTAGCAGGGTGCTTTTAACCCCCGCTAGTGGCCGAGAAAGGGTTAATACCACCGGCAATGTTAAAAATATGCATATGGTCATTGTGAGATATAGATATGTATATGTAAACATCCTATATCAATTGCATACCAGAACTCCTAAAGGAGTTGTAAAGGAAAAACATTTTTTGCCTAAAATTTATGTCTGCAAGGTAGACCGACAGAATAGTGTAATGTTTCTGTTAAAAAAACTAGTAAATACCTATTAAATTCCTTCGTCTATATCACCTCCGGCATTCTAGTTTCTGTTGTCTCACTCACTTCCTGATTTGCAGCGCTCCTTAATGTAAGAACTACATTTCCCAGTATGAATTGAGGCACGCCCAGTAATTCACACCTCCTTGAAGTCTGTAACACGTAGAGAGCGTCCTGCCACACAAATATAGTTTCCAGGAGGGGGCGAGCACGTCGCTGACCACCGCAATAAAGTCTCCCTTCACAGTGGTGAGTAACAATCGGACAAGCAGGAAGTGAACAGAGAAGAAATGGAGCAACTTCTGAGCAAAAATTAACAATGAGGAATGTCTGCAGGTAAAGGATGCTTATTATGGGGGAAAAAAATTCCTTTACAACCCCTTTAATTTTTTGATTCTTTGTTGCAAGAGGTGGTATCAAAAACTACAAATTAGTTTTGCTCTTTGCCACCTACATGCTTTCTCGCCTCCAGTCTCCTTGCTTTCTCACCTCCAGTCGTCTTGCATCCCCGCACAGACTTGCAGCCCTTCATTAAGCTCTCTCAGATCTCCTGGATTGAGGGTTAGGCCTCATGCACACGGGACGTGGGTGCAAACTTAGCTGAACACACGTTTTTAAAGGCAAAAACTGGCGTTTAGAAACGCCCGTTTTGCCGCGAATTTTGCAGCGTTTTGCCGTGTTTGCATCTATAAGCGTTTAGTTAAACATCTGCAGACCCTCCCTAAGCTCAAAAAACAGTATTTAACCATTTTAGCCCTTTTCTGAGAACAGAGTGAATAGCAGCTGAGAGAGCAGCAGTGTACTTGTATTTAGCGTGTCACTTGCCACGTCACCTGCCACAAGCTGCGGAACGTCACCTGCCACAAGTTGTGAATTGTTCACTTGCCACGTCACCTGGCCACGCCACCTGCCACAAGTTGTGGATTGTCCACTTGCCACATCACCTGACCATGTCACCTGCAACAAGTTGTGGATTGTCCACTGGCCACGTCACCTGCCACAAGTTGTGGATTGTCCACTGGCCACGTCACCTGCCACAAGTTGTGGATTGTCCACTGGCCACGTCACCTGCCACAAGTTGTGGATTGTTCACTGGCCACGTCACCTACCAAAAGTTGTGGATTGTCCACTTGCCATGTCACCTGCCACTGGTTGTGGATTTCCACTGGCCACGTCGCCTGCCACAAGTTGCGGATTGTCCACTGGCCACGTCACCTGCCACAAGTTGTGGATTGTTCACTTGCCACATGCCCTGGCCATGTCACCTGCCACAAGTTGTGGATTGTTCACTTGCCACATCACTAGGCCATGTCGCCTGGCCACGTTGCCTGGCCACAAGTTGTGGATTGTCCACTGGCCACGTTGTCTGGCCACAAGTTGTGGATTGTCCACTGGCCACGTTGTCTGGCCACAAGTTGTGGATTGTCCACTGGCCACGTTGCCTGGCCACAAGTTGTGGATTGTCCACTGGCCATGACGCCTGGCCACAAGTTGTGGATTGTCCACTGGCCATGACGCCTGGCCACGTCACCTGCCACAAGTTGTGGATTGTCAACAATGCAATGCAAGCAATTAGTTTTGTTTTTTAATGGTTTTTCATCGTTTGCCATAATTTTAGAGATTTCTAATGTAAAAAGATAGGTCGCCTATAAACTAAATTGCGGCCAAACGCTGGTACCGCATTTTGCCACGTTTAGCTGCGTTTTGCATCTGAAACACAAAAACTTTTGCGTCTTATCCTCGTTTTTCCAGAAGCAAAAAAAATGGGTTCAAACGCAACTGCCGAAAAACTGCAATAAACGAGACTGTGTGCATGGACACATAGGATAACATTGAATGTGTTCAGGGGCAGTTGAAAAAGTAGTTGTGGGCATGAATGGGCTTTCTGTAAAGATGACTTCCAAGTACAGTATATTATATTTTTGTATAGTTACAATGGTCTAGCATCGGACCAACCACTCATTACAGGACCCGGAAGCAATTGGGGATCACTAAAGTAGCATAGTCTAATACAGTGACTTCCAGTGGCATTAGCCAGGTATGGTGTGTGTGTGTGTGTGTGTGTGTGTGTGTTTTTACTCACTCCCTCCCTCTCTCACACACTCTATCTGCAGTGGTCCAAGCTGGACTAATGCAACTATGTATAACATGTCGATGCCTGGCTATCTTCCTTTTAAGGTGGAGCTTCATCCAACCCAAAAAGAGGAAGTTCCACTTTAAGTCCCCATTCCCCCCCCCCTTCCTAATTTTGTCATGTAACTTTTTTTTCTTGAAATAGGGGGAGGTTCCTAGTTTTGACCTTCACAGGTCCCAGAAGACTGCAGCGCCAGTGCAGCTCACACATGCTTAGTCGGCAAAAGGCTGTGAAGCCACAAGCTGTCACAGTCGGGTGCACACACTTAAAGTGGATACAAACCCTCACATATACCCAGTGAAGTGAACAGCCTCAGATGATACACAGGGGTGAAACAAATGTATCTTCAGCTTTATATACTGTTTAGAAAGTGCACGTCCTGTTAGAATTTTATTTTCCTGATTCACCGTGGGTGTGGATTCTTGCCATACACTGTGAGACAGCTGATTGGAGGAAAGGCACACGCCCCCCTCCACATAGTCAGAGACTTGCTGTGCTGTGAATAGACCACCTTTCTGCTAAACTATTTATAGCACCCACCCTGACACAAAATTTAGCCTGGTTTTATCAGTTGTCTGAGAACTTGTCAGAAGTTATCATGCTGATAACCTAAGAATGGAGCAGGAGAAAGCCACAGGACTTGGGGCTTTGTAGAGATAAGAAAACACTGCAGATATGTGCCCAGCTCAAATTTCATAAATCGGGTTTACATCCATTTTAAGTTCCCCAACCCAAAGGCTGATGAAGGAACTTGCCTGGGTGAGGTAGGTGCTGGATCCATGGACATGTAAATGTCCTATTAACCACTTGAGATCCGCCCCATTGTCATAATACGTCCTTCTTTTTAAAGATGGATATCTCGGTAACGGCAGCAGCTGCTGCCACAACCGAGATATTCATCTCTTCATGGGGCGGATCTGTACACGATAATGGCGGTCTCTGCGGCGGATTCGCCGAGAGATCGCCGTTATCGGTGGCGGGAGAGGGTGCCCCCCCCCTCCCGCCGCTCTCCCGCGCCCTCCGCCGCTTACCGTAGCCGTTGGTAGCGGCGGAGGCGATCGGGTCCGTTCGGCTCCTCAGCGGGGATGCGAGTGAGGGAAAAATCGCCCCCACCCGTCCCCAGAGCTCTGCTGGGCGGAAGTGACGTCAAAACGTCAGTCCCGCCCAACGTCTTAAAGAGACATTTAAATTTTTTTTTTTTTTTTTTTTTGCATTTAAGCCTAAATATGAGATCTGAGGTCTTTTTGACCCCAGATCTCATATTTAAGAGGACCTGTCATGCTTTTTTCTATTACAAGGGATGTTTACATTTCTTGTAATAGGAATAAAAGTGATAATTTTTTTATTATTATTTATTTCAGTGTAAAAAATTATAAACTAAATTAAAATAAATAAGAAAACAAAAAAAATTTAAATTTAAAACGCCCCATCCCGACGAGCTCGCGCACAGAAGCGAACGCATACGCGAGTAGCGCCCGCATATGAAAACGGTGTTCAAACCACACAAGTGAGGTATCGCCGCGATCGTTGGAGCGAGAGCAATAATTCTAGCCCTAGACCTCCTCTGTATCTCAAAAAATGCAACCTGTAGAATTTTTTAAACGTCACCTATCGAGATTTTTAAGGGTAAAAGTTTGACGCCATGCCACGAGCGGGCGCAATTTTTAAGTGTGACATGTTGGGTATCATTTTACTCGGCGTAACATTATCTTTCACAATATATAAAAAAATTGGGCCAAATTTATTGTTGTCTTATTTTTTTAATTAAAAAAAGAGAATTTTTTCCAAAAAAAGTGCGCTTGTAAGACCGCTGCGCAAATACGGTGTGAGAAAAAGTATTGCAATGACTGCCATTTTATTCTCTAGGGTGTTAGAAAAAAATATATATATAATGTTTGGGGGTTTTAAGTAATTTTCTTGCAAAAAAAACTGTTTTAGTCTCGTATACACCGAATCTGAAAAACAGGCTCGGTAACGAAGTGGTTAAAAGTCAGCAACTACAGGATTTGTAGATGCTGACTTAATTTTTTTGTTAGCGTGGAGAACCGCTTTAAAATCCTAGCTTGTTTGGAGAAAGATGGTTTAAAATTCTACATTGCATTTACAGTGATAAGGTACCAGAATTTCCTGTTGTAAGTGACTCTTTTTGTATCATAGTTATCACCAGACTTTAGCTCAGAGACAGCAGTCATCCTCGGACATGGGAATGTTGCACTTGACATTGCAAGAATCTTGCTGTCGCCATTAGATCTATTAAAGGTGAGTGATGCCTTTAAAGCATTGACCCCCCCCCCTCCCAAAAAAAAAAAAAACGGTGGTCAGTTTACGTGCCTGTCATACGCAGGCTTGCTCTGTCTCCTGTGTCCTCTCCTCCATCTCCCCCCCCCTCCTCTCCATCTTCTCCCCCCCCCCCCCCTCCTCTCCATCTTCTCTTCCCCCCCCCCCCCTCCTCTCCATCTTCTCTCCCCCCCCCCCCCCCTCCTCTCCATCTTCTCTCCCCCCCCCCCCTCCTCTCCATCTTCTCTCCCCCCCCCCCCTCCTCTCCATCTTCTCTCCCCCCCCCCCCCTCCTCTCCATCTCTCTCTCCCCCCCCCCCCCCCCCCCCCCTGCTCTCCATCTTCTCCCCCCTCCCCTCCCTGTCTGTCTGTTCGTGTCAGCACCCGCCCCCTCTGCTCCTGCTGCTTTCATATTGTTAGAAGCTCCCATCCCCTTTGTAATATAACAAGTTCCCCTGTGTCTGTTATATAATAAATATGCTTATCTGTACCGATAACGGCTCCCTGCGATCATGTTACTCCTCGGCTCTCTGGCTCCTTCTCCCCAGCTGACGTCAGCAATGGTGTTTGGCCCCGCCCACTGGAACTGTCAGCTGGGCAGAGGAGAGAGGAAGCGCCTGAGTGCAGGAATACGCTGTGTTATCGGTACAGATGAGCATATTTATTGTATAACAGTGGAACTTATAAAACAGAGGGGATGGGAGCTTATTATAGAAGTGGTTTAACAAGCACTTTTTTTTTTTTTCCAAATAAAATTTTTTTATTTATGAGAAACAGATTCGCAAGATACAGGTGAATGCAGGCAATAACAAAAGCCAAAGCAGACAGTCATCCAAGAGTACAGATGTTACTCTAGCCCTTTATGGGTAGAGGAGGAATTAAGTTCCCGGCCCATTGGGCCCTGTTTCAAAAGCTGACTCTACTGCCTTTCATGTCAACATGTTATGCATTTCTAACCATTTCCTAAACTCTGGTGTCAACGGTGACACCTAACCAGTAAATTGTTTAACAAGCACTTTAATAGCTGCTCTTGAGTTACTTTTACAGCTATGTGACTGGTCTCATTCATGGCTTCTCCTGGATTTGATTTCCTTTTTATAGAAGACCGATATCGCGCAGGTTGCCCTTAATGGCCTTTCTAACAGTCGTGTCAAGAAGGTTTGGCTTGTTGGACGTCGTGGACCTCTGCAGGTGGCATTTACCATTAAGGTACATTTCTAAAATTGTTGGTGTTTTTCGTCTTTTTGGGCTTTGTTATTGAGCAAAGCGTCTTTAATCATAAACTGATAATTAAACTACAACTAAAGGCTCCTGTATGACTGTCTTAATGAGAACCATATCCATTTACTTTGTGATGAACAACCCCAAGGTAAATAAAAAAATCTGCTCACATAATTTATAATGAAAACATCTTTGCCATTCTGAAGCTTCCCTCAAACAACTTTGAATATTATTTTGTATATACTGTGATTTTGTACGTGCCAAATATGCTGCAGAGATCTCCCACAGAGTCTGGCTGCATCCATTTTAACTGTGGGTAGCTGAGGCTGCTACCTGTTCAATTCCTGGATAGACACACACCACTGCTTGCCTGCACATTTCTCCTCTCTCGATAAATACACATGACT
Source organism: Rana kukunoris (assembly GCA_029574335.1). Lineage (NCBI taxonomy): Eukaryota > Metazoa > Chordata > Amphibia > Anura > Ranidae > Rana > Rana kukunoris. Next base: position 92,409,341 of record CM056060.1, on the reverse strand, counting down.
CTCTGCAGTCATCTGTTATCTCTGCCCTCATACAGCTCTGCAGCTGTCCTAGGGCTCATGCTTCCTCCCCACTACCCTGATGGAAAACTTTCACGAGAGAGAGCCTTGCACGATGTCATAAGCCTAGGCTAATTACTAGATAAGAAACAGAAAGTAGGCTGTATAAGGTATTTACTGGCAGAAAAAAAAAATGCTTTGCTATCCAAAGTTAAAACAGGGGCAGAAGATTTAATAGATGAAAACATGACTGAAGGTCCGATTTAATTCTTCATTGGTATCTCCTGGACACAGCAGCTCACAGTTGGAGGGTTTCAGGAAAATGCAATGCAGGACTGTTGATGTCCTTGTGTAACCAAGCCATGCAACGCCTTGCAAGGGTATTTTTTATTTTTTGTCATTCCTGGATATGGGTTTTAACTAGAGGTCGACCGATATGGATTTTTCTCTGGCCGATACCGATATTTCGAAATTGGGGAGGCCGATATTTTTTTTCATTATCTCAGAAAATCTAGGGTGGGAGGAGGTTATTGTTTAGGGTGGAGTGCAGCCTATCCATGTCCATCAGTGCCACCTCCATTAGTGTTTACCAGTTCAGCCTGTCACTGTAACCTCATCAGTGCCTACCAGTTCAGCCCATTAGTGTCCATCAGTACAGCCCATTAGTGCCACCTCATAATTATTAAAAAAGAAAAAAAAATACAATCTTAGTCATTTTAAGGATGGGGGGGGGGGGTACAGAGAGGGGGCTGTAAAGCCCCCTCTCTGTACCCGCCTCCTCTACAGCCACCTCTCTGTACCCGCCTCCTCTACAGCCACCTCTCTGTACCCGCCTCCTCTACAGCATAATTACCCACTGCATTTCAGCCCTGCCACAAAAGGACCAGGTGACATGTCAGTGATTCTCTCGTTAACACAGTGTTGACGAGAAAAAGGCTGGAAATCACTTTGTAATGCTAACTGAGTTAGAATAACAGACTGGAAGCTTTAAATAGAGGGTGGTGCTGGAAATCATTGTTTTTCCTCTATTAACTATGGTTACCTGCAAGGAAACATGTGCAGTCATCATCGCTTTGCACAAAAATGCAAAGCTATTTATGCTACTAAGATTGCTTCTAAAGCAACCATTTATCGGGTCATTAAAAACTTCAAGGAGAGAGGTTAAATTGTTGTAAAGAGAGCCCAAAAAAGTCAAACGATGCCAGGATCGTTTCTACAATTGATTCAGGTGTGGGATCAGGGCACCACCAGTGCAGAGCTTGCTCAGGAATGGCAGGAGTGCGTGCTTCGGCACACACAGTGAGGCAAAGAGTTTTGGAGGATGGCCTGGTGTCAAGAAGGGCAGCAGAGAAGCCACGTCAATCCAGGAAAAGCATCAGGGACAGACTGATATTCTACAGAAGGTGCAGGGATTGCACTGTTGAGGACTGGGGTAAAGTCATTTTCTCTGAATCCCTTCCCAGTTTGGGGCATCTGGGGGAAAAAACCTTGTCCACAGAAGAAAAGGTGAGCGCTACCATCATTCCTGTGTCATGCTAACGGTGAAGCATCCTGAGACCATTCATGTGTAGAGTTGCTTCTCAGCAAAGGGAGTGAGCTCACTCACAATTTTGCCTAAGAACACAACCATGAATTAAGAATGGTACAAAATCATCCTCCAAGAGCAACTTCTCCCAACCATCCAAGAACAGTTTGGTGATGAACGATGCCTTTTCCAGCATGATGGAGCACCTTGACATAAGGCAAAATTGATAACCAAGTGGCTTGGGGTAAAAAAAAAAATCAACATTTTGGGTTCATGACCAGGAAACCCTGCCGACCTTAAAGGGACACTTAAGGTTCCCCTTTTTTTTTTTCTTTTAAAATAACAAACCTATCCTACCTGCCTCCTCTGTGCAGTTGGTTTTGCACAGAGTGGCCCTGATCCTCCATTCCTGGGGTTCCTCAGCAGCACTCCTGGCTCCTCCCTACATTGAGTGACCCGTCGGAGAAGCGCTCTTCTTCGGGGGACCCATGCAGGCACTCCCGTGTCCTGCTGCATCCATAGACAAACGGCGGGATACGGCACCGGCGCCTGCAGCATTGGATCGACAGCAGCAGGAGCCAATGACTGCGCTACTATCAACCTATCCAATCAAGAGCCGAGACACTGACCAGAGAGGGTGTGCGCCTCCGATGTGGGCTCAGGTGAGTAAAATGGGGGTGCTGGAATGCATTGAGGTGAAAAACCAGGAGGGTTTAATGCCATTGAGAACTTGTGGTCACTTCTCAAGAGGCAGATGAACAAAAAAAAACTCTACAAATGCTGACAAACGCCAAGCCCATAATGGGCTGCCATTAGTCAGGATGTGGCCCAGAAGTTGACAGCATGCCAGGGAGAATTGCAGAGGCCTTGGAAAAAGAAGGGTCATCACTGCAAATATTGACTCTGCAAGGGCTGCTGGCCCTTTAGCCAAGGATCCCCGCTGCGCATGTGCCGCTGCAGTCAGCGGCGCATTGCGGGGGAAATATCTCCTAAACCTTACAGGTTTAGGAGATATTCTTTATACCTACAGGCCTTATTCTAGGCTTACCTGTAGGTTTTTTTAATACTGTGCTCTCTGATCTACAGTGTCTATCGGAGTTTACTGCACCTTGATATTCCCTACAATTTTGCTGACTCCCTTCTTACTTTGTCGGGTCCCCTCACTTTGCAGCAGCCCGTACGATCTGATCTGTACTTTGTGTGGTTCAAATGTATCTCAGCCTTGTTTATCTTGTGCTGTTATGACACTGGACTGCTGCCACAACCGAGATATCCATATTTTCCGTGGCCGGTCCTGTAAACGATAATCGTTTTCGCAGCGAATTCAGTTATCGGTGGCGGGAGAGGGGCCCGCTCCCTCCACCACTTACTGGTTTTAGAATCTGCCACACTTAACAAGGCTATAGTATATCAAAATTATTATCCCAAAAAATGTTTACAGGTTCCCTCTATCTATTGCATAAATATATTTATTGGTCTAATCTTTTTTGAGATTCACACTCTGCTGCTGGTAAAATTAACATCTTGCGTTTATTCCCAAGGAAATAAGGACATTCCAATTTCACACATTAAATAAATTATATAAATACGCCAAGCCATTCCTTCTCCTCTTTGAAGCTTCTAGCCACACCAGGTGGCCTAGTCCTAAACCTTTGCTAAGCGAATTCTAATATGCTGCCAAGCTTTTACTGTAAGCCATGTTTGGTTCTCCAACACCGGTCCTTCTTGCTGCTTGCCATGGATATGAGTGAGGGCAAGATGGCCCCCTCCCGTCTCCATAGCATAGCAGGGCGGAAGCGACGTCAAAACACTTCTGCCCATGCTCCTTTTTTAAAGGCAAATTTTTTTGTTGTCATTTTTTTTTTTCCAATGACGACTTTTTTATTCAATTTTTTAATTGCATTTTTAGTCTAAATATGAGATCTGAGGTCTTTTTGACCCCAGATCTCATATTTAAAGTGGAGTTCCAACCATTTGTTTATGTTTGTCTGTGCTGCATGCCCTAATCTCATAGTGTTCAGAATAGACAATTTTTATTTTGTTGCTTGTAAATACCTTTATTTTGAAGTCCTTCATTACTTCCTCCTCCTTATTAGCCTAGGCTATTAAGTCACAAGGCTATTTGCAAGGGTTTCTGGGAAAGGCTTCATGTTTCCCAGTAGTCCTTGCAAATGGCCTATTGCCGAAGATAGAAGATGACAATGGGAGGAGTTGGTGCATCAGGTGGGAGGAAGCAGAACTGCAGGCATGGTGTAATCTCTCCTGCTGCCCCCTCCTCCCTGGAAACACTGAAGCAGATATATCCAGTCTCCCACGTTTGGCTGCGCTCTTGGACACCTGCAAGTACAGAGAGCTCTCCCAGCTGGGCATGTCACTCAGCCACCGACGGAGCAGCCCAAATGGAGTACAGCCGCTCTGTCTGTGGCTGAGTGACATGTGGATTTTTTTAATTTTTTTTATGAAGGTCCAAAGGCCAATCCAGCAGAGAAGGGATCTAAAGAAGTTCCCCTCATTGGCTCTTTTCATACAGGTCAGTTCTGCCATGTAACTACGGTGTGTCCAGCTTCCTAATGTTTCTTCCACCCGGCATCTCCCTCCCTCTCTCAGCCACTATCTTATCTTGTTTTCCTTCCATCCTCACACAGACCCATCCATCTCTGCCTCTCACACTGCTCTACACCGCACAGGGATGGTGGGAACCCCTCATAATGAGAACAGTAGGGGTACAAACCCAGGAAGTCAGCACAGCACAAGAATGGTGGGAACCCCTCATAATGAGCACAGCAGGGGTACAAACCCAGGTGTGACAAAAAGTATTGCAATGTCCGCCATTTTATTCTCTAGTGTGTTAGGAAAAAAATATTTAATGTTTGGGGGGTTCTAAGTAATTTTCTAGCAAAAAAAAAAAACTGTTTTAAACTTGTAAACACTGAGTCTGAAAAACGGGCTCGGTCAGTTAAGTAGTTAAAGGGATGTTCCAGCCAAATATAATCTTTATTAAAAGTCAGCAGCTACAAAAAGTGTAGCTGCTGGCTTTTAATAAACATTCACTTGCCTTCTCCACGTTCCAGCGACGCGCCGACCGGGGCTCCGCTCCTCTCCCCCCCCCCCCCAGCTGGCGTCTTCATTCTAACTGTGGGCACCCAGCCGTGACAGCCTTCGGCTTTCACGGCCGGGCACCCATGCGCGCACGGCGCGGCTCGCCGCTGATGGGACAGGCGATCGCATGGGACCTGTCATGTGTCCCATGCGATCGCCTACAGGGAGGGGCTGCTGTAGGCGATTAAGCTTAATCGCCTAACCAGCCCCTCAGCGGAAGCAGGACAGGAAGTCCCACTCCTCCTGAAGCCCCCACTCCCCCCCCAAAAAAAATTACATGCCAAATGTGGCATGTAAGGGGGTGTGGAGTGGAAGTTCCATTTTTGGGTGGAACTCTGCTTTAAACATCCTATAAATATCCCTGTTTAAATTACTTTTGGTAAACGTTATTTGTACACATTAATCTCTATTTAAGGCCCCCTACACAAGGGCTTCCTTCAGCTTTTATAGGAGCAGTGTGATCCCCTAATATATGTGCTGACTTCTTGGCCACTTGTCATTCAGAGTGTGTGCTGCGCACAGCCCTAGTAATGGCTCAGCTGTGATAGTTCTTCGCTATTAAATGTAAAGATTATATCTCCTACCTCTTTATCAGCCAGTCCAACGGAAAAAAACGACTACAAAAAAAATCTTCTGCCCCATTGTATCCTCTAAGAGCCAAACTTAATTCATAGTTACATAGTTACATAGTTAGTCAGGTTGAAAAAAGACACAAGTCCATCCAGTTCAGCCATAAAAAATAAATAAAAATAAAACAAAGTAAAACACAGTACATCCTCCCATACACCCAACTCCATACCCACAGTTGATCCAGAGGAAGGCAAAAAACCCCAGCAGAGCGATGATCCAATTTGCTACCGGAGGGGAAAAAATTCCTTCCTGATCCCCCGAAAGGCAATCGGATTTACCCCGGATCAACTTTACCTACAAAACTTAGTACTCAGTTATATTATGTGCATTTAGGAAAGAATCCAGGCCTCTCTTAAAGCAATCTACTGAGCTGGCCAGAACCACCTCTGGAGGGAGTCTGTTCCACATTTTCACAGCTCTTACTGTGAAGAAACCTTTCCGTATTTGGAGGTGAAATCTCTTTTCCTCCAGACGTAAAGAGTGCCCCCTTGTCCTCAGTGTTGACCTTAAAGTGAATAACAACACCAAGTTCACTATATGGACCTCTTATGTATTTGTACATGTTGATCATATCCCCCCTTATTCTCCTCTTCTCAAGAGTGAATAAATTCAGTTCCTCTAATCTTTCCTCATAGCTGAGCTCCTCCATGCCTCTTATCAGTTTGGTTGCCCTTCTCTGCACTTTCTCCAGTTCTCCGATATCCTTTTTGAGAACTGGTGCCCAAAACTGGACTGCATATTCCAGATGAGGTCTTACTAATGATTTGTACAGGGGCAAAATGATATCTCTATCTCTGGAGTCCATACCTCTCTTAATACAAGAAAGGACTTTGCTCGCTTTGGAAACCGCAGCTTGGCATTGCATGCCATTATTGAGCTTATGATCAACTAAAACACCCAGATCCTTCTCCACTACAGATCCCCCCAGTTGTACTCCCCCTAGCATGTATGATGCATGAATATTCTTAGCCCCCAAGTGCATAACTTTACATTTATCAACATTAAACCTCATCTGCCACTTAGTCGCCCAATTAGACAGAGCATTGAGGTCGGCTTGTAAATTGGAGACATCCTGTAAGGACATTATTCCACTGCATAGCTTGGTGTCATCTGCAAAAACAGAAATGTTACTTTTGATCTCAGACCCAATTCCTTGTAGATTATATCATTTTCATGGTAAAGTTTATAATAATTGCAATTTGAAACCTTTTATTCCCAGTTGTAATCCCCTGCCAGGCGCGGTGATCCACTTTTAAACTCCAGTTGCCAGACCATTTTTGTAGTTTTAGTTTATTTTTTTTAATGCTTTTTTTCTTTTACAGCTTTTAGTGTTTTGTGAAAGTGTCCCCCCCCCCCCCCCACCAACCATACATTTTCTAAAGACCTAGGACCAATAGCATAAAAAGAAGGTGCTACAGTTTTTTAGGGCCCTAGAATCTTTGCACAAATGTTTATCAAAACCATATTCTCACCGCTCTCCATCCTGACAACAAGCTTCCATGTGTGCCCTAGCAGCAGCTGGAGGGAAAGGATGGAAAGCTGGCCAACAACACTGCAGGGAGAGGGGCGATGGATCTGTGAGCGGTGTTGCCTGGCGGGAGGAAGGAGCAAGGGGTTCTCGGAGTGGGAGGATGCCGTATTTATCGGCGTATACCGTGCACTTTTTTGCCCTGAAAATCAGGGCAAACTCGTGGGTGCGCGGTATACGCCGAAACCAGCTTTCCCGCGCCGCTTTCGAATACTGCGCCGGCATACACCGAGCGCAGTACACTCAGGTATAGTCGGGCAGACTCGGTTCCTCTCGCGCTGACGTCCTGTACGTCCAGGACATGAGCGCGAAAGGAGCCGAGCCTGCCCGACTATACGCGAGTGTACTGCGCTCGGTATATGCGGGCGCAGTACACTCGTGAATAGTCGGGCAGACTCGGCTCCTCTCGCGCTGACGTCCTGTACGTACAGGACGTCAGCGCGAGAGGAGCCGAGTCTGCCCGACTATACCCGAGTGTACTGCGCTCGGTATATGCCGGCGCAGTATTCGAAATCGGCGCGGGAAAGCGAGGATCGAGCAGGAAGGACACCAAACCCGACGAAGAGGACACCGGAGGCCGCCGATAGACGCCGCGCAAGACTCCAAAACTGTAAGTATAAACTTTTTTTCCCATAGGAATCTGGGCCACTTTAGGGGTGCGCGCTATACGCGGGAGTGTGCTATACCCCGATAAATATGGGTAACTGTATTTGTATTTTTATCTTATTTTTTATCCCCCTGTTGTTATGCTGCAGCGCCTGAAGTCGTGGTGGAAGGGGAGAGGAGGCAAAGCCAGCAGCTGCAGAGATGCCACAGGGGATCAATGGTGGGGGGATTGGCATTAAGAGTGACAGGTGGGGGGCCATGTTATCTGAAGGCAATGCAGTGGGGAAGACAGGGTAAGGAAGTGGTGGCACATTTTAGTTGAAAAGCCTGGATTATTGACAAACTTATAGCAGGAGGAGGAATACAAATGTTAACAAAATTGTCCAAAAAGGTGGAAGTGATCGTTTCAAACAATGAGTATAATGTCAAATAGTCCAAAATGAACAGAAAAGGATATCTTAATCTTGCAGAAATGATGGGGTACTCAAACATCACAAGTGCTCCACACCTTATGTGCAAAACAAATCTTACCAAAGCTAATGGACTCTTTAAATGTAAAGCTTCAAACGCACATGGTTATCGATATGGTCCCCGTTTGAGAATGAGTTTCTCCTCTGGGTAATCTACTACATCCTTATAGGCGCCTCATCCATAGACATAAGGTATTCAACCATAACACGAGAAAATAACTGGAAAGGCCACATAGTGTAAAACTGTAATAAAAGAAAGTATTAACCACTTACAATGTAAAAGACATCTCAAAAAGGCCAGTCCCAGGAGTAAGGCGGACCGCTTTCTAGCTGTAAAATGCGTGGTGACGGCACGAGTGATGGCTCCGCCCCATTATTCTCACAACTGACATCCTCATGGGTAGGATCACTTACACCTTTTTTGGACTTTTTATTACTTTTTGTGCACTTGTATAGGGTTCATCTTTATTTGTATTTATGTAACTAATGTATATTGCTCTTAATAACATGGCACTTTTTGAGTCGCATTTCATAATGGTTGTCATGCCAGCTACTTTTTTTTGCAGGTTCAAATGTTTGCAATCAATAACAGGAGTGGCAGAACTTAGGGGTTGCTGTAGTCACACTTGCAACTGGGTTCTGCTGCTGTGGGGAGGCCCCAAAGACCTGGCATCTCACCCTGCACCTGTGGCTGGACGTTTAGAATGCAGTGCGGGGAGGTGGGAGGCGGCGATCGGCAACTCTATTGTGCCTGTGGGTGGCAGTATCTCCTCGGGGCTTGTAGTTCTCTTCCCGAGTATCAGTGTATACAGTGGAGAGGGGAGGGGTCTCTGACCCGGGCAGGTATCAGTTTCACTTTCAGTGTGTCGCTCTGCTTGTACACTGTTGCTGATGCATGCCTGGGTCAGAGGCCCCTCCCCTCTCCACTGTATACACTCAGGATAAGAACTACAAGCCCCAGGGAGATCTCCCTGCCTGTGGACACAATAGAGCTGTCAATCTCCACCTCCACCAGCCAGGTACACAGGGAACCGCTGATGTAAGGGGGGGGTCAGCTGTCTAGGGACCCTGATGTAAGTGGGGGGGGGGGGGGATTTGCACTCAGATGTGTAAACACACACCAATATAGATACCCCGAAGTGTATGACTTTCTTTACTTTGCTGCTATGGACTCTAGTCCCATATCTTTTGTAGACCCAGCAACAACCCTGGTGGGGGGGGCCTTCATGGTTTCTTGCACCAGGGGTTTGAAGATTCTAGGTACGCCTCTGAATAACAGTGAATAAACTAAAAATGTATCTGACTAGTCTTCTTTTTTTTTTTCAGGAGTTGCGTGAGATGATCCACTTGCCGGGTACCCAATCTGTAAATGATCCTTCTAATTATCAGAATCTCTCAGAATCTATAAAGGGTAAGCAGTATTGATCGACTAGATACAGTATGTTGTCTCATTATTTTTCCCTGTGTTTTGTTCTCTTCCCTGTGTTTTGTTCTTCCTGCAAATAACTAAAAGCACCTTCTAGCACCTTCTGTGTGACAGTGCTGAGCCAATCGCTAAACTCTAGCTCTGTCGTATGAATGAGGAGAAGCAAGTCACATGCTCTTTCATACCCAGAAGTACATGGTATACTCTTCACTCCACTAATGTTTAACTTAACGACTGGGAGCAAAGGAAAGGTGAGTATGTGCTGCTTAAGACAGAACAGAAACCACATCCCACCGCTGTGTGTCCAATCACAGTTGATCACATGTAAACAAGTATATGCTGGTTTATTGGCTTTTCTCACACTGGCAGTGTGCGAGGAGAGACCATCAGCTGCATTTCCTCTCAGGAGGATCCTGTACAGATAAACGGTGTCCTGAAAATTTTGAAAAAAAAAAAGGATTTTTAATAAACGGCTTACCTGTAAAATCCTTTTCTTGAAGTACATCACGGGACACAGCGCATAGCCATTACACTTGGGTTATATGGGTACCTTCAGGTGATGGACACTGGTGTAATCAATTTCACAGGAAGTTTCCTCCCTATATAACCCCCTCCCACTGGGAGTGCTTCAGTTTTGTAGCAAGCAATTCCTCTGAGGTTACACAATGTTCCCCAAAAGAGGGGTGGGAGCTCTGTGTCCCGTGATGTACTTCAAGAAAAGGATTTTACAGGTAAGCTGTTTATTAAAAATCCTTTTTTCTTTATCGTACATCACGGGACACAGAGCGCATAGCCATTACACTTGGGATGTCCTAAAGCAATGCTCTATGAAGGGAGGGAGACCGTAAGGCCAAGAATAGCCAAACAAAAAAATTATCAGGAAGTAAAGTAGCTCCATCAACAGAGAAAAGGGGGCGTGACCCGGGCCCGAGGATTCTATACTGCTGCCCGTAGGACCACCTGCCCAAATGCTGCGTCCGTACCCTTTGCAACGTCCAACTTATAAAATTTAGTAAACGTATGTACGGAAGACCAGGTTGCCGCCTTGCAAACCTGTGCCATAGAGATCTGATGGTGTGCCGCCCAGGAGGCATTCATGGCCCTCGTAGAATGGGCTTTAACTGATAAGGGAGGTGGAACGCGCTTCAGACCATAGGCCTGAAAAATCAGCTGCTTAATCCACCTAGCCAAGGAAGACTTGGCAGCCGGCTGACCCTTCTTGGGGCCATCCGGAAGAACAAAAAGCACATCTGTTTTCCGAATCTTCTCTGTAGCCTTGAGATAGACCCTCATGGCTCGAACCACGTCCAAAGTATGAAGCAGTCTTTCCTCTCTGGACTGGGGAGTAGGAAAGAAGGATGGTAGGACTAGGTCCTGATTCAAGTGAAAACTGGATATGACCTTATGAAGGAAAGAAGGTTGAGGCCGCAGAACCACTCTGTCCTTATGCAGAATAAGGTATGGCTCCCTGCATGACAAGGCTGCCAGCTCGGAAACCCTTCTGGCCGAAGCCATCGCCACCAAGAAAACCAACTTTCGGGTTAGTAGCACAAGAGGGATTTCTGTCAGAGGTTCAAACGGCTGCCTTTGTAAAGCTGACAAGACCAGATTTAAATTCCAGGGGCAGAGGGGAGCTCTAATAGGGGGATTCACATGCAAGACCCCCTGCAAGAAGGTTTTCATAAGCGAATGGGTGGCCAAGGGTCTTTAAAACCATATCGATAAAGCCGACACCTGCCCCTTTAGAGTACTAAGAGCCAACCCTTTGTCAACGCCAACCTGGAGGAATCGCAAGATCCTGTCAATAAAAAACTTTTGAGGATGCCATTTTTGAGACTCGCACCACTCCACATAGGTCCTCCAGACTCTGTAATAAATATTTCTAGAGACTGGTTTCCTAGCCTGAATCAACGTAGATATGACCTGAGCTGAGAGGCCTCTGCCCTTAAGAATTAGGGATTCAGCCGCCAAGCCGTCAAATTTAGCTGCTGTGAAGCAGGGTGGCAGATTGGGCCCTGAGACAGCCGATCTGGGCGCAGGGGGAGCGGCCACGGCGCCCCTACTGACATCCTCACGATGAGTGCGTACCAAGCCCTCCTGGGCCAGGCTGGGGCCACCAGGATCACAGGCCTGCGCTCCACCCTGATCCTCCGTAGAAGGCCGGGAATCATCTGCAGTGGAGGGAACGCATACAGGAGAGAAAACTGGTGCCAGGGGCAAACCAACGCATCGGTCCCGTAGGCCGAGGGATCCCTGGCTCGGAATATGAATTTGTCCAACTTTTTGTTGGATCTCGTTGCCATAATGTCCACATCTGGAACTCCGAATCTTTGGCAAATCTCTTGGAATACCTGGGGGTGAAGAGACCACTCCCCCGGGAGCAACTGTTGACGCCTCAAAAAATCTGCTTGAGAATTGTCTATCCCTGGGATGAACACCGCCGAGATGCAGGGTACATGGGCTTCGGCCCATGAGAAAATCAGGTTTACTTCCCTTTGGGCCGCTAGGCTCCTCGTGCCCCCCTGGTGGTTTATGTATGCCACCGCAGTGGCATTGTCGGACTGTATCCTTACTGGCAGACCCTGAAGGGGAAGAGTCCAGGCGACCAGGGCCAGCCGAGCAGCTCTGATCTCTAGGATATTGATGGGAAGCAGTTTTTCTGCCTCCGACCACTGCCCTTGCTGGGTCTGTCCTTCTAGAACTGCCCCCCAACCTGACAGGCTGGCATCCGTGGCTACTATCTTCCACGTGATGGGGCAAAAGGATTTCCCCTTTGACAAATTTTGAGGGACCAGCCACCAGAACAGGCTGCGCCGGACCCCTGGGGAGAGAACTAACGGACGATCTAACGCCTGAATGGACTTGTTCCAAGCAGAGAGAATGGCTGCCTGGAGATATCTGGTATGGATCTGGGCGTAGGGCACTGCCTCGAAGGCGGCCACCATCTTCCCCAGCAGTCGCATACATAGGCGAATAGTCAGCCTCCTCTTGCCTAAGACCACTTGAACTGCTTGAGTTATTGATCTGACCTTTGCTTGAGGTAAAAATATCCTCTGGCAGTCTGTATCTAGCCGAAGGCCTAGATATTCCAACTGCTTTATGGGTTGCAATATCGATTTTTCTTGGTTCACAATCCATCCGAATTCCTCTAGATGCCGAACTGTGCGAACTACTGCATGATTGAGGTTGGAAGCTGATCTGTCGATAACCAGAAGATCGTCCAGGTATGCCAGGACCAAAATGCCTTCTGTCCTTAGGACGGCTAGCACCGGGGCTAACACCTTTGTGAATACCCGCGGAGCTGTTGCCAACCCGAAAGGGAGGGCTACGAACTGGTAATGACGGTGATCTATCATAAAACGAAGAAACTTGTGATGTGCCGGGTAGATCGGCACGTGCAGATACGCATCCTTTATGTCTATAGATGCTAGAAAGTCGTCTTGATGTAGGCTGGCTGCCACCGAACGTATGGACTCCATACGAAAGGTCTGAATCTTTAGAAAGCGATTTAGGCGTTTGAGGTCTAAGATAGGCCTGACGTCGCCATTGGGTCTCTTGGAAGACTTGACCCCTGAAATATGAGGAGGGGGGACTTCCCGAAACTCTAGCTTGTAGCCCGTGGCTACCACGGACAGTACCCAAGAGTCGGGAATTCTGGCCTCCCACACTTCGGAGAAAAAAACGAAGCCTTCCCCCCACCCAAGAGAGTGGGGGCGCCCCTTCATGAATCTGACTTGATGACTGGTTTAACCGGCTTGCGAGACCATGGCCTCTTGCCTGCCGTGGCTTGTCCTTGTGGGCGGCTATTAAATGCTGAACGCCCGTGAGGCCGTCGATACTGACGGGAAGTTGAAGGGGCCGAGCCTGCGAAGGCCTGTCGCTTAAACGCGGGCCCACTCGGTCTTTTCTTGACAGGTAAGAAAGAACTTTTACCACTTGATATGGTCTGGATATATTTATCTAGGTTTTCACCGAATAGTCTCCCACCATGAAAGGGAAATCCTGCTAAAAGCCTTTTGCAGGGTGCCTCTGCTGACCAGTTCTTCAGCCACAAAAGGCGACGCATATGAACCAATAGCAGAGATAAACGGGACGCCTGTTGAATGGAGTCCTTAATAGCATCTACTGCAAAGCAGAGAGCCCTTGGGAGGTCAGCCAATTCACGAGCTTGCTGAGCCGGTATGTCCCTTAATATTTGTTTAGTCTGATCCTTTAAAGCAGGGGTGTCAAACTGGCGGCCCTCCAGCTGTTCCGAAACTACAAGTCCCATCATGCCTCTGCCTGTGGGAGTCATGCTTGTAACTGTTAGCCTTGCAATGCCTCATGGGACTTGTAGTTTTGCAACAGCTGGAGGGCCGCCAGTTTGACACCCCTGCTTTAAAGCCTGACAAACGCCAATGGCTGCCACCGCTGGCTGAACCACGGCACCTACTGTGGTAAAAGAAGCCTTCGGTAGGGTCTCCAACTTTTTGTCGACCGGATCTTTAAACATCTGGACATTTTCAACTGGACAGGTCAGGGATTTATTCACGCAGGAAATGCCTGCGTCCACGGTAGGGAGTGCCCATTTCTTTGCAAATTCCTCTTCCATAGGATAGAGAATAGTGAACCTTTTAGGAGGGATAAAAATCCTATCGGGTCGAGCCCAATCCTGAAAAATCACGCTCTCCAGAAGGGGGTGAACCGGAAAAAAATCACAACTCAACGGTGCCTTCAAGGAACCTAAAGATGATACCGTGGGGGCTAATTGTTCTGACACTGGAAGTTTAAAAGCAGTGCGAACCATATCTGTCAGAGACTGGATCCACAGGCTCTCCGCTTGAGAAGCCGAAAATAATTAATCTACAGTGGAACCCTCAATGTCTGAACCGTCGGGACTCGGGTCCGCTTGATCCCCCTGTGGGTCCAATTCCTCCGAAGAGAGGACCTCTGCATCTGAAAACACCAATCTAGGTGACGGGGATCTAGCCCGCTTGCCACCTGGCAAAGAGCGGGCAATTAAACAGTTAACCTTTCCTCTAGCCCACCCAGGGTGGTCGCTAGCATTTCTTCCGTAACGTAAACGGGTTGATTGGGGGCCGCCTCTGCCCCTAGCACCCTCAATGGCTCCTGCAACATGCTGTTCGGTGGTCTATCTGGTGAGGGTGGGACCGCTGAAGCCTGGCCCAAATCCTCTGACCCCGACGGAGACCCCTTTAGTTTTTTGGTACCTTTTGCAGCCTTAGCTGGTCCTGATCCCTTGGGAGCCATTGCACAACCTTGAGACACCCCTAAAGCCAACACCCAACTGTTGTAGCTAGAAGTGAACCATTAATAAGAACAGGCTATAGTAAAATTTTTCCAAATTTCCATACGCCCGAGAAGGCGGCAATACCGAGGAAGTCCTGTGAGTATTGCCACACCAATGCCCGTTAGCTGGAGCCCAAGGTTGCACCGACTCAGATACTGCCAGATCTAAGGCTGAGTCCCTTTAAGAAAAAAATCCTTTTTTTTTTTCTTTTTTCTCTGGTCAGTATGGAGCCAAGTCCAGACCTGAAGATCCACAAACCCCCACTGGGTGTCACTGTATAGCCAGAAATGGCTCAGCTGCGCGCTCTGTGTCCTCAGCCTCCTCTGCTTTCAGGAGGGAATGACCAGCCAGGAAATGCTTTGCTGCTTTAACTGAGACCTGACGCTGCTGGCCCGCCCCCCCCACGCACGCTGACGCTGTAAAAGGCGGCGCGCACGCGCGCGCCCCCCCACGCTGAAACCAACATGGAGGAAGCAGAAAGCAGAGGAGAAGCCTGGACCAGCGCTAGCAACCCAACAGACACCAGGCAAGACACTAATCTTATTGCAGTGCACACATAGAGGAAGCTGTCCCCATAGGCTTCCTAAGAAACAGGAGTTTTGCCAGCATTTCCTCCTTATAGCACGTGGGGCTGCAGTATCATGCCAACAGGCAGATCTGGGGGGAGTAGCAAATACATATCTTTAAAAGCATACATATACCTACATGTTATCTGGGTAAACATTAGTACATCCCATCCTGCCTCAAAAGACATAGTGGAGATAGTGGTTGATGCACAAGCATACCATTAGCCGACCCAGAACCCCCAGGGGGATACCTACTGTCGAACCAAGTCCCGCAGGCTCCCTCTTACCTGCTCCACGCCGCAGGGTATTGCAAAATGCAAGAGGCCCAATCTTCCCCCATCTCCGTGGGTATTGTCTTGGACCTTCAGGGACCGGGGTCCTGTGTTAAGGAACCCACACACCTGGACCTATATAGCATCCTGGCATCAGTAGCGTTTAGTTCTTGGAAGAGACTAAGGCACTGGAGCCCAGAATCCAGCCCTCCAAGGAGAGGCATTATAGGCAAAACCCCACGCAAGCAGGGCCCGGGTACCGTACACCTTGGCTTTGAAGCACTTCGGACGGATCCGGCTAGCTATCCTGGGTCCCGAGACCTCCGAGGGACAGCTAGACGTGACCAACACCTAAGACACTGGCGAAAAAACTGAAGCACTCCCAGTGGGAGGGGGTTATATAGGGAGGAAACTTCCTGTGAAATTGATTACACCAGTGTCCATCACCTGAAGGTACCCATATAACCCAAGTGTAATGGCTATGCGCTCTGTGTCCCGTGATGTACGATAAAGAAATAACGTTTTTATTTTTTTCTGTTAATTTTTTTGTAAATAAGTAAGTTTTCTCTTTAAATTACGGGCACTGATGGACACTGTGGGGTGGCACTGATGGACACTGTGGGGTGGCACTGATGGACACTGTGGGGTGGCACTGATGGACACTGTGGGGTGGCACTGATGGATCCATGTTGCCAATCAGTGCCCATTTGTGGGCACTGATTGGCATTTTTTTTTTTTAATTGCCCCTTTCTTTATTATTTTTTATTCCCTGGTGGTCTAGTGTGAGCTTCCCTGGTGGTCCAGTGTGGCGATCTGAGGGGGGGCTGCGCTGATGAACAATCAGCATTAACCCCCCCCCCCCCCGTCAGAAGAGCCGCCGATCGGCTCTCCTCTACTCGCGTCTATCAGACGTGAGTGAGGAAGAGCGATCAACGGCTCTTCCTGTTTACATTGTGATCAGCTGTGATTGGACACGGCTGATCACGTGGTAAAGTGTCTCAGTGAGAGACACTTTACCTAGATCGGTGTTGCGGGGTGTCAGACTGACACCCCACAACAACGATCGGCGCGATGCGCGCTCCCGGGGGCGTGCAGCGGCTTAATATCCTGACGACGTCATATGACGTCCAGTCAGGAACTGGCAACCACTTTGCTGCCGTCAATCTGTCATTGGCGGGTGGCAAGTGGTTAAACGGGCCAAAATACAGATTTTCAATGACCTTTCCCCTATTACTTTGGCGAAGAGACTCGGCTTTTGCCCTATTATCACTCATCTGCAGAACCACCAGGTCCCTTATTGCTGGGGGTTCCCTTTCCGCCTGTCTGTCTTGAAGGATGGGGTCCAACACTCTCTGAGAGACCTCTACGAAAGTGATGCCTTCACACGCAATCTGTGTCTCCCTCCCGTCCCTGAAGAAGATCTTCAGCTTCCTGTACTGAATCCTAAGCCTCTGATGACTCCGGCAAAGATCTGGACCCCTGTACAGCGCAAGTCGAGGAAGGCGTTCTCCACACCCCAAAGGGCCGACCATTCCAGATTCCAAACCTGAAGACTTCCTCTTCCGTGATATTCCTTATGACCCCCTTTATTCCTCGCCTCTCGTAGGTTGAGGCTTACCCTGATTTTGTCAGGGACTTCGTTCCTATGTTGCACATTTCATCGTTATTATCTGGTCCTATCACTGATCACCCCTAGTACTTATCTGGTAGTGTCTTCCACGATGGATTGCCCTCCAGATGTTTCATCCGCAACTTAGACACGTCTCGGTGCAGACTACTCTACCAGGTATGGCGGGGACCCACTCGTCCTTGGTCTTCGTGGGTTGCCATGCCCTTTCACCCAAGCCCCAGGTTGCTGCCTGGATTCCCTGAAGTTTTTTTTTATCTTCAGGGCTCTCTGGAAAAATATGTTTTGAACAGTTTTTTTTTTTTTTTTTCTTGATTTTTCTTTTTTTGTTCTTTCTTTTTCGGGTCTTTTTTTTTTTTTTACCCTCCATTGCTACCAAGTGCTCTTTTTGTTGCACTAATTCAAGTTGTACACACGTTAAATTCAACGTTTTTTACACCATGGTTATTTTTTGGTTTAGATATGCTGTATGTGAAAATAGCTGTATTATTGAATGATATGCAATGGCTCTAAAGGTTTATTCATGTAATGTTAAGGGTCTGAATTACATTGGCAAACAGTGGCAATCTCTGAAGGAATTCAGATCCTCTGGTGCGGAGGTGATTATGGTTCAGGAGACTCATTTTAAACCTGGGGGTTCCTTTAAATTTGCATCCAAACAATTCCCCGTGGCATATATGGCTTCTGATCCCTCTGGTAAGGCGGGAGTAACGATTCTTATTAAGCGTTCATGCCCGATCCGTGTCCTCTCCTCACATTTAGACCCTAATGGCCGTTATATACTCCTGGACTGTAGTCACCTGAACACCCAGTTTACTCCGGCAAACATATATGCCCCTAATGTGGGCCAGATTGGTTTCCTTTCAGGGATTCTTGAGAGACTTCAAACAATCTCCCATCCCTTCATGATTTTGTGGGGAGATTTTAATGTATGCATGTCCCTGATTAGGGATAGGCAGGCCTTATTTCGGGACGCTCCTAGAAGTGCTGTCCAGAAGCTGTCCGCCTCGTTCCGCAAGCTGACTAGGTCCTACAATCTTTTTGATACTTGGAGGGTGAAACACCCAACTCAGAGGGGGTTCACCTTTTACTCCCTGCCTCATAAGCTTTATTCCAGATTAGACCACTTCTTTGTGACAGCCCCCTTACTTCCATACGTAGTCTCTTCTGAGATTAGCCCGATTACCTGTCGGATCATGCCCCCATTGAGATCGATATTGTTATGTCTGCCCCTGCCCCCAGGACTTGCCACTGGCGTCTCAATGAGTCCCTGATTAAGGACCCGTTGATGCTAGACCAGTTGCAACAAAAATTATCTGAATTTTTTTATCTCAACGTGGGATCGGTGGCAGAGATTTCCACCCTGTGGGAGGCCCATAAGGCTTTTTTCAGAGGGGAGTGTATATACGCTAGCTCTCGTTTGAAATGAGATTCCATAAAGCAAAAGGACAAGCTCCTGGTTCAGCTTAAGGTTGCGGAAGCTTGTCTTCTTGATTCCCCCACGGTGGAACGGCTGAGGGTGGTGACTTTCCTGCGGAATCGTATTAAATATTTTTAATATGAATACAATTTCTAAATATATGTTATGGGCAAGACAGAAGTTTTATGAATTTGCTAACAAACCGCACAGAATGCTAGTTAACAGATTAAAACCGTGCCTCTTTCTCTCGATCCCTGATCATCTAACGCAGTCGGAAGGCACTCCCACATACTGTCCCAAAGCTATGAAACGAGTCTTTGGAGACTTTTAGAAGAAATTGTATAACTGCTTGAGTGAGGAAACGTCTGCTCAATTCTCCCAGGTTAATTTTGATGCCTTTTTATGTCTTCCCTAGCTCTGCCCAAGTTATCTAGTGAGCAAAACAACACTTAACGCCCCTGTTTCTCTAGAGGAGATAGCGGAGGTGGTGAAGGCTCTTCCAGCTCATAAGTTTTACTATAACTTTACCTGCTTTACATGATACCCTCTCTGTGTTTGGAAATTTGTCAGGATTTAGAATCGATCAGTCAAAAACTGAGGCTTTACTGATCAATATACCACCTGCTATGCTTCAGTCCCTTTGAGTTAGGTTTGACTACCATTGGTGCTCCTCTTCACTGAAATATCTAGGTGTACATATTTCTCCCTCATATTCTTCCCTGTATCAAGCTAATTTCCCCCCCATTTTTGCAGAGATAACACGCCTTTTGAACTCGTGGGCCTCTCTTCCAATCTCTCTTAGGCAGGATCAACGTTCTTACAATGTCAATACTCTCTAAATTGTTATCTTTTGGAGACTCTCCCTATTTCGGTTCCAATGTCGCAGTTGAAACTTCTCCAGAGAACTCAAGAGATGTCTCAAAATTATTTGGAATAATGCTTCCCATAGTATTGCACAATCTGTAGTCTAGGCCCTTAAACAGAGGAGGTTTGGCAGCGCCAGACATTATTAAGTATTATTATGCATCCCACCTCCGTGTATTAACCTCTTGGGTGTCTAGAAAAGCCCCTTCCAGGTGGGCGGAGATAGAGATGGGGGTTACTGCTCCAGTGCACCCCTGTTATATGCTTTGGCCACCTTCTGGTAAATTTATGCCCCAATTGAGATCTTTGTGTCTCGCTTCAATGCTATTTACCCTGACTATCTGGAGGAGATGTGTGGAGCGATTCTCCCTCTCCTCCGGGTGCTCCCCCCTAATGAATGTCCTTTTCAATCTAGATATCCCTGACAGTTTGTCATTTGAGAGGATGTACCCTTGGACCCAAGCTGGAGTCTTTTAACTGCGACATTTGGTCAACCCAGTCACACGTGTATTTTTGCCATTTTTAGAGCTAAAAACAAAACTTGATCTCTCAGCCTCCCTTCAATACTCATATCTGCAATTTTAAACATTTCTTTCTTCCTTCCCCCTCGCTAGAGAGACCCACGTATTTTGAGCTTTTGTGTGTAGCTGGTCCCTATGAACCCAAACAGATCTCATCCATATACAAGATTTTACATGAATCTCCTCCTCTGACAGATTCTACGCATAAATATATGAACAAATGGTCCTCTATCCTACAACGTCCGATCTTGTTAATAGATTGGGGGAAAATTTGGGCCAATACATCGAAAATCTCATGCTGTGTGGTGCAGAGGGAGACTGCCTTTAAAATGTTGATGTTTTGGTATAGGACCCCAGACTTATTACATGCTCGTGACTAGGGTTGTCCCGATACCACTTTTTTAGGACCGAGTACAAGTACCGATACTTTTCTAGTATCGGTATCTGGACAACCCTACTCGTGACCCCACCCTCTCTAACCTCTGCTGGAGATGTCGGGAGTCTGTAGGTTCCCTTCATATTTTTTTGGAATTTCCCCCTCATTGGCCCTTTTTGGATACAGATTCGAGAGCTTTTATAGAAGTTACTATCTCAATCTGTGCCCTTGTCGCCTTTACACTTCCTTTTGGGTTTGCCTCTTACAGATCTGCCTAAACCGTCACAGAAACATATGTCTTTGGTTCTTCTAGCTGCTAGGAGAGCCATCCCTAGGCTATGGCTCTCCACTTCACCCCCCACTCTCTCCATCATGTCCTCTCGATTCTAGCTGACACACATAGGATGGAACACCTAACTGCTAAGATTGAAGACACTCTACCCCTTTTTGATAAAATATGGAACTTATGGGACGATTTTGAGTTCTCATCAGATTCTCTGTCTGGTGCATTTATTTGTTCATTCATTTGTTTATTTGTTTTTGTCTTTATCCTGTTCATGTCCTTTATTTCCTATCTCATCTGCGGAAATGGCTAATCTTTACAGGTTATGTTTGTATTGGACTGTGGTTAGTTTATGACGCTTAGACGTCTGCTAATTTTACATGATTTAGATTAATCATGCTTGTGCTCACTGATTTGTCTATGGTATGATTGGCTTTGTACAAGCAAACGTTGAATTCCTTTGTCTCACTGTCAAATGCTGTATTTCGTTTTTGAAAGTCTTTCATAAATATTTAAAAAAAAAAAGTTGTAGAGCAGAGGTCAGGAACAGGCGCTGAGAAAGCTCAAGGGTTGAATGAGTCCGAGAGCCAGGAAAGAGGAGAAAACTCCAACCCCTCCTGGTTCTAGCTAGTGACATATGAAAGACCCACAATACGTAAAATGGATAACGGAATTGTAACTGAGGGGCAACAACAAGAGTACCCTCGGGGGTTCAGGTCTGCCTCAAGTGCTGAAGTAAATTAACAAATAGAAGAAAATTAGAACAGCAAAGAGAAGAAGTGGAAGAACAGAAAAGGAAGAGAGGGTTAGGAGGTGAGGAAGTACACGGAAGGCTAGAAACTAAGGGGGGGTCGAGTGCGAGAAAGTGAAAAGAAAAAACGAGTCTCAAACATGCATCAAAACAGAATCAGAGAAGGACTCCGAAATATGAAGCCCAGAAGAGTTTAAATTTGTCAACAGTGTCGAGGATAATGTTGGAGATCCTCTCATTAGACATTATCCATGATATTTTTCTTTTGGCCATTTGAAAGGAAACTGACGGGGACTTTCAGGCCCTGGTAATAGTCATCTTGGCACCCAGTAGGATAAAGTGAATCAGTCTGTGTACTCTTGGGGGGGTTTTAGGAATTGGTTTGTTAAGTAAGGCGATAGCAGGATCCCGAACTACCCCACTCCGTGATTTTCCGAATAAGGTTGAAAATTTTGTACCAAAAAGATCTGATACTAGGACATTCCCACAAAATGTGGAGGAGGGAGCCCGTCTGACCACAACCCCTAAAATAAAGAGGGGAGGATTGTGGGTAAAATTTTACAAGGCGAGTGGGTACCAAGTACCAGCGGGTCATGACCTTGAGACTCTCTTCCGCTAACGAGACATTCAAAATGCCCTTATAAGATCGAGCCAAGTTAGAGTGCCAAAATTCCATAGTCCGATCAAGGTCCTGGTCCCAACTCCTCATATAAGGCGGGGATGACTATACCGGTACAAGATAGGGTATTTATACTCAACCAGAGTAGTACAAGAGGGTAATTATTGAAAAATTTATTTTACATAGTATACATAGAAAGGTATTTTAAAAAGACAACAATACATACAGTACATTCAAAAACACAGTACAAATAGAGCGTATGGGTCACCAGATGTGCAATCCCTTCAAGATGGAGGAGTGAGTACGGGTGGACCAATGGCCCTAGGAGACAATCGGTCTCGGGTCTCGACTAGTTTCGCGATTTTTGAAAATCGATTCGTCAGGAGACAATCTATAAAATGAGGTACAGAAAAAAAAGTTTATTAACAAAGAAAAACGCACATAAAATTTGTAGTTTTGACCAGTGGAGATAGGTCGGGTGGACCGTTTCCATAGGTCAAAAGCATGATAGGTGGGGGGATTTTAAGATCATGTCGTTGCCTGGTTACCCAAAGGGGGAGTATCTAGGTAATAGGGTGGAACGCATATGCGTTTGAACTGAACGGGATCTTCGGTCCTGGGACTTCCACCCTATTACCTAGATACTCCCCCTTTGGGTAACCAGGTAACAATTTATTATTACTTTTTCCATTTATTTACCAACCCTACCCCTCCTATCCTTCTCATCCAAAACCCGTCCTTTTCCCTCCCTCCCCCTTGACTTTTCCCTGGCCCCCGTCCTTTTCTCACCCAACCCACCCCCCTCTCCCTCTCCCCCCCCCCCTCTTTCCCAACCCTACTAGGTCCTCCTTTTGACATATATCCTCATTACTAGGTCCTTCCTAGGATTTCCCTTTGTGTACCCCCAACATTGTTGGCTGCCTCAGGAATCTGCTGGGAGACCCAGACATTTTGCCCATAGGTAGGCGACATGATCTTAAAATCCCCCCACCTATCATGCTTTTGACCTATGGAAACGGTCCACCCGACATATCTCCACTGGTCAAAACTACAAATTTTATGTGCGTTTTTCTTTGTTAATAAACTTTTTTTTTTCTGTACCTCATATTTTTATAGATTGTCTCCTGACAAAGCGATTTTTGAAAAATCGCGAAACTAGTCGCGACCCGAGACCGATTGTCTCCTAGGGCCATTGGTCCACCCGTACTCCCTCCTCCATCTTGAAGGGATTGCACATCTAGTGACCCATACGCTCTATTTGTACTGTGTTTTTAAATGTACTGTATGTATTGTTTTTTTTAACCACTTCATTTCCGCCCCACGTCCAAAGACGTCATTTTTTTGAAGATGGATATCTCGGTAACGGCAGCAGCTGCTGCCACAACCGAGATATCCATCTCTTCGTGGGGCGGTCCTGTTAACGATAACGGCGGACATCGCGGCGGATTCGCCGCGAGATCGCCGTTACCGGCGGCGGGAGAGGGTGCCCCCCGCCGCTCTCCCGCGCCCTCCGCCGCTTACCGTAGCCGTCGGTAGCGGCGGAGGCGATCGGGTCCTCTTGCTGGCTGTCCGGTGATGCGACTGAGGGAAAAAATGTCCCTCAGCCGTCCCCATACCTCTGCTGGGCGGAAGTGACGTCAAAACGTCATTTCCGCCCAGCCTCTTAAAGAGACATTTAATTTGTTTACATTTTGACTTTTTTTTTTTGCATTTAAGCCTGAATATGAGATCTGAGGTCTTTTTGACCCCAGATCTCATAAGAGGACCTGTCATGCTTTTTTCTATTACAAGGGATGTTTACATTCCTTGTAATAGGAATAAAAGTGATATTTTTTTTTTTTTTCAGTGTTAAACATTATAAAATAAATAGAAATAAAAACGAAAACTGAAAAAAAAATTTTTTAAAGTGCCCCGTCCCGACGAGCTCGCGCGCAGAAGCAAACGCATACGCGAGTAGCGCCCGCATATGAAAACGGTGTTCAAACCACACAAGTGAGGTATCGCCGCGATCGTTAGAGCGAGAGCAATAATTCTAGCCCTAGACCTCCTCTGCATCTCAAAAAATGCAACCTGTAGAATTTTTTAAACGTCGCCTATCGAGATTTTTAAGGGTAAAAGTTTGACGCCATGCCATGAGCGGGCGCAATTTTTAAGCGTGACATGTTGGGTATCATTTTACTCGGCGTAACATCATCTTTCACAATATATAAAAAAATTGGGCCAAATTTATTGTTGTCTTATTTTTTAATTCAAGAAAGTGAATTTTTTCCAAAAAAAGTGCGCTTGTAAGACCGCTGCGCAAATACGGTGTGAGAAAAAGTATTGCAATGACCGCCATTTTATTCTCTAGGGTGTTAGAAAAAAATATATATATAATGTTTGGGGGTTTTAAATAATTTTCTAGCAAAAAAAAACTGTTTAAATCTCGTAAGCACCGAATCTGAAAAACAGGCTCGGGGCTGAAGTGGTTAAATACCTTTCTATGTATACTATGTAAAATTAATTTTTCAATAATTACCCTTTTGTACTACTCTGGTTGAGTATAAATACCCTATCTTGTACCGGTATAGTCCTCACCACCCATTCTTACACTCTTGGCCTTCAGGGTCTCTGGGGATTCCCTGAAACTGTCAATCTAATCCTTGATTTTAGGATGGTGGTACTTCCTTAACCCATTTATATCCCGTTTTTCAATTAAGAGGTTTAAATCTTATCCTCATATAAGGCGCTTTCTCCAAGGGCTCGGCTAAAGCTGAGTAAATGAGAGATACCCCCTCTCGTGTCCATGGCTGAGGAGCACCAATGCTCGTAAGGAGTTACTGATGGTGGGCTTACATTAGTTTTCCTAATCTGGTTTAGGAATTGAGAAAGTTGGTAAAACCGGAATTTCTCGGAGGGGGGCATTTTGAGTCTAGAAATGCAGTAGCCTAGTGTGAGGGGACTATTAAAGTTAAAAAAGTGGCCACCACTTGAAGACATTGATATCCATCCCTGGGGGAAACTGGGGGTTGTGGAAGATGTGGGCAAGTGGATGTCAATGGGATGGTGGGGTTTCAGTTTGTGCAAAGAGTCACATAATGTCATAGAATGAGACAGTGTAGGAGCCTGGATCGTCATTTGGGAAGGCTCCAGAGTAAGAAGTCCAGGGTATAACCTGGGGTCGCTTCTCTTTCCATGGATACCCAATCGGGTTTAGGCCCTTTTTAAATAAATTACCAAGAACTGACTAAGTTGGGCTGCCCGGTAATACCACCACAGATTGGGTAAGCCCAGGCCTCCTTTCCACCTGGGTCTAAAAAGGATGGTCTTCGATAAACGGTGTCCCTTTTTGTCCAAAATGAAGCGGATAATTGCAAATTGTAGGGTGCTAATGTATGTTTTAGTAACCGGTATAGGTAGGGAGCGGAAAAGGTACAGAATTATAGGTAGAAGGGTCATCTTGACTGCGTTTATGTGGCCCAGCTAAGACAATTTGTATAGGGACCATTGGCGTAGGTCTTCCGTAGTTATGTTTGTGGCATAGTTCAATTTGTGGGGGTGAGGTTGATGCATAAGTAGGGTATGGATACGGAATTCCAGGAGAAGGGAAAGTGGCGTTTCAGGCTATCTACCTGGTCTTGGGGGGGGGGGGGGGGGTTGAGATATTGAGGGCCACCGATTTAGTCATGTTAACTGTGAGGCCAGAGATGCTGCTGAAGTCTTTAAGAAGTTGGACCACATTAGGGGTTGAGATAAGGGGGGATGTAATGAAGAGGAGGATATCATCCGCAAACAAGGCGCATTTGTGCGTCGATTGCCCGCAGCGGACCCCCTGGATGTCCGGGTGGAGTCTGATCACAATAGCCAAAGTCTCAATGGCTACCGCAAACAGGTGGGGGGATAGGGGGCAGCCCTGCCTCATACCCCTCCTGATGGGGAATTGATCTGAAAAATAGCCATGGAGTCTAACCTGTGCTTTCGGTTGGAAGTTTAGCGCCTCCAAAGTTTTAATGAAGTCGGAACCGAAGCCCCATTTCTGGAGCATAGCGAAAAGATAGGGCCAAGCAACCGCGTCGAATGCCTTTTTGTAGGTCGATTGAAAGCAAGTAGCCTTCCTGGGGGGACCGTCGTCCCATCCCGACCTCATAAGGGAAATAATGTCTACTGCTCTCCGAATCTGATCCGGTCCTTGCCTCCCTGGGATAAACCCCACTTGGTCCTTGTGGATATACGAACCAATAAAAGATGCTAATCTGTTCGCTAAAATTTTCGTCATTATTTTCAAATCGTTGTTAATCGGAGAGATCGGTCTGTAATTGCTTACTTCGCTGGGGTCCTTACCCGGTTTAGGAATTACTGATATATAAGCTAAGTTCGCTGTTGGGTCGAGAGGGGAGTCTTTACATAAAGTTAAAGAACCAGGCCAGATAAGGAGACACAATCTCTGAGAAGGTCTTGTAATAATGGTTTGAGACACCGTCGGGGCCTGGGGCAGAGTCTTTTTTAAGGTCTTTGATGACTGCGCAGATCTCAGCATCTTGAAATGGTGAGTCTAAGATAGAACGGTGGGAGTCTGAGAGTCTTGGGAGTGGGACGTTCTGCAGAAAAGTGTCAAGGTTGTCGTTGGAGGATTGATTGTCGGTCGAGTACAGGGTGGAGTAGAAGGACTGAAAAGCTTTAAGTATCTTTTCGGGTTTCTGAGTCAGGGCACCATTCGAGGCTTTAATCTTAGGAAGGGCAGATATCCAGAGTTTGGAGGTAAGTTTAGTCGCCCGCTGTGGGCCAGCGGGGGGGACACAGCGTTGGAAAGCTTCAGGATAACCAAGGAGTGGTCAGACCATGGAACCTCTTCAATGGAGGCATGAGAAGCAGTGTGAATGTCGGAGGAAGGCAGGAAAATATGATCTATTCTGGCGCAAGTCTTATGAGGTGCCGAATAGTGCGTGTACTCTTTCGCCGAAGGGTTGAGTTCCCTCCAGGTGTCAATGAGGCCTAGAGAGTGGAGGAGGCGTGCGATGTGGAGGCTCTGCCTAGGTGGTCTTTTAAGGTGGGGGATCCCACGGGCTGATTTATCCAGGATATTGTCAAATGTGATATTGGAATCACCGCCTAAAATGACCCTGCCCTCAAAGAGGTGAGAGAGTGT
Organism: Rana kukunoris; assembly: GCA_029574335.1. Lineage (NCBI taxonomy): Eukaryota > Metazoa > Chordata > Amphibia > Anura > Ranidae > Rana > Rana kukunoris. Next base: position 92,382,346 of record CM056060.1, on the reverse strand, counting down.
TTGAGCATAGTGGAGAAAAAAAATAGCTTGGCCCCGGTTTGGGGCATAATAGTAAACTATAGTATATACCCTCCCTTCTATCGAGCCCTTGACTAGGATGTAACGCCCTTCCTTGTCTGTAAGAGTGTATAAAATGTTTTTTTTTTTTTTTCGAAAAAAGTATTGCTACCCCCCTCTTTTTGGCCTCTGCATTCGCCAGAAAAAAGGTGGGGTATCCCTGGTGGAGAAAGGAGGGATTGTAACTGCTGGGGAAGTGAGTTTCCTGGAGGAGGAGTATATCAAGGCCCCTTGAATTATAACTCAGGAAGGCTTTACGTCTTTTAACAGGAGAGTTTAGACCTTGGGTATTATGCAAAGCTATCCTAAGGGCTGCCTGCAGGGGTGATGTATCAGCCATGGACAAGAGAGGGTGAGCGCGAGCATACAAGAGACGGGCCTACCTTGATCCCTGAGAGACTGGTAATGTGTTGAGAGGGTCCAGGCAAGAACCGCAATTGCAGTCTAGGGGAGAGGGCAGCCTTCCATGTAGGATCCTGGAAAGAAAAATAAAAATAAAAACAAAAAGAGAAGAGGTAAATAAAACTCAAACATGGAGAAGAGGAAAGAAGAATAGATGGAAGTGAAAAGGAAAGAACAGACCTAGGCTAGAACGACTAGGGAGGTGTATAAGCAGGACTGGCCGGCCAAGTCCTGTACTGAGGCCCAAAAAGAGATTGGGCTCAGAAAAGCAACAACCTCTAGGGGGTTGTTCTCCTTAAGTTACAAGAGGAGCAAGCTCCTACCTGTCACTACAGAGACAGTGGCATGCATGTCCGCCCCAGCCGTTCGGCCCCCAGTAAAATGACTAAACATTAGGTAGGAGACCTCAAGGCTTAGGAGCTAATAGTTAAACAGATCAAAACAGTACCTACAAATTATGGCTGAAACACAGACAATAGGGCAAAAAGAGAATACAATATCTAACAAACCCTAGTGCTGCACTAGAAGGGGGAGGGTAGGGGAGAGACGTAGGGATGAGAACAGGGAAAGTGACGGCATCAAGACCAAAACAGATTGCGAAAATGAGCTACATGGCAAAGGTACAATTAAGAGAGACTATAAGGTTTTAAAAAAATAAATAAAATGGGAGTAAAATTAAATACAAAAAGGGTAGTACTTGTGAGGAGATTTTCCTGAAGTCTTTAGGGCAGGATCTGAGTGGACATGATGGGCAAAGCATAGTTCGGAACCACTCATGTAACCCCTGAAACAAAACAGAGATTTATATAACGAGCTTAGTGGGTATAGTTGACAGCACTATACAGTCGGGGGGTAAAACACCCTAAAAAAAGGTATTGTGATCCCAGAGGGATGGATGGGGGATGTAGATTCATCTTGGGGGACGAGAGTCTGTGTCTCGTTGGTTGCTGTTTGTTCCACAGCGGAGTGATGGGACTGCCTGAAGGAGGCCTCTTAGAAGAACTTGAACGAAGAGAAGATTCTTGGAGGGGCAATTCTTGGGTGATGAATCCATTTTGTAATAGCAGCTGTTGGCCATCTCGGAAGTTTGAGAACCCATACGACTTATCCTTGTACTCGAACTGGAGGCGAAACGGGAAGGACCATCTGTATTTTAATGGATTTCTGTGTGAGGACATCCAGAAGGGGCTTCAGGGACCTCCGCTTCTGAATTGTGGTCGGGGAGATATCTGCAAAGATTTGAATTTTGTTTCCTTGTATGATGAAGTCATCAAGTTTAAGGGATCTCTTCATGATTTCCTCCTTTTTAAAGCGGTGGTTCACCCTAAATCTACTATGTCCCATCCTATCCAGCATACTGGCGTCAGCGCCATTATGCTGTGTGTTTTTTTTTTTTAATTGCTCTACTTACTGTGTAATGATTAATTTTAATTTCTCTCCCCCGCGGTGTATGGCGCGTCACGGCTTCCGAATAATAGCCGATTTAGGCTTAGGCTATTTCCGGCGCTGACGCCAGTATGCTGGATCGGATGGGACATAGATTTAGGGTGAACCACCGCTTTAACACTATAGTGGGGCTTAACCACAACATCCCTTGGGAGCCTATCTTGACGGGGGGGGGGGGGGGTGGCGGGCTGTAGAGCTCTGTGGCCCTATCTAGTTCAAGTTTGTGGTCCGGGATATACAGGATTACATTTTAATGAAGAGTCTCACTGTGTCTGGAATATTAGTGACCTCTTCGGGGATTCCTATAATACGAAAATTATATCACCTGCTGCGATTCTCCAAATCGTCAATTTTAGCAAGTGCGATTTCAAGTTGGTCTTGCAGTGTCTGTATACAGCTTGTGTTTTGGTTGGTGCGGGCTGCAGTGTTATCTACAGCCTGTTCAATGACATCTATGCGGGCCCCTATGCTTTGCAGGTCTGCTTTGATAGAAGAGGTAATCTGCGTAGCAGTTTGCATCAGACCCGCTGCTAGCATGTCAGAAAAGCAGTTTAGGATTTGGGCCATGTTATTCTGATGAGATTTAGGGTGGGGAGAGAGCATCTGGAAGCCAGTGTGGCTTAAGGGAGATTGCAGCATGGGGGTGTTCATGATGTCTGCCATCGTTCTACTTGGGAGCGATTCAGTGGAGGCTGGAGAGGCTAAGTGAGGAGAAGTGTTACTCACAGGAGTTGCCAGCAGAGGAATAGCGTGCCGGATCGGGGATGAGGGGGTCCGCAATTGACTCCTGGGCTGCTGTCGCCTCGAGGAGAATCTGCGGCTGCCATCTAGGAGGCATTGGCGGCCGCTAGGCCGAAGTCAAGCTGCTGGCTTATTCCCTTCTTGTCTCCGGATCCTGGCATCCAGGAAGGTGCTCTGCACCCTCCGCTCGCTGTAAGGATCGTCCTCGGCGATGGTCCGCTAGCGATGGCTAACCTGGGGACCACGTAAGGCTGGGGTGGCTCGGATCTCCCGGTCAGAGCGTCTTCCCGGAAGTCCCACGCATGCGCACTCCACGGTTTTTATTTTTTGCACTATAAACAAAAATAGTGACAATTTTGAAAAAAATTCAATATTTTTTACTTTTTGTTATAATAAATATCCTCCAAAAGATATAAAAACATTTTTTTTTTTCCCAGTGTAGGCCTATTTTTGGTATAAATCGCAATAAGTGTTTATCGATTTGGTGTGCGCAAAATTTATAGCATTTACAAAATAGGGGGTAGTTTTATGGCATTTTTATTATTATTTTTATTTTATTTTTTGTGACTGCGACATTATGGTGGACATATTGGACAATTTTGACACATTTTTGGGACAATTGTCATTTTCACAGCGAAAAAAGTGCTATAAAAATGCACTGATTACTGTGAAAATGACAATGCAATGAAGGAGTTAACCCCTACAGCACAGGTTAACAGGTAGCAGGTTAAATGTGACCTCATATGTGTTTCTAACTGTAGGGGGGCGGGGCTGGACGTATGACGTCAGTGATCGTCTTTCCCTATATCAGGGAACAGACGATCACTGACATTGCCACAATGAAGAACGGGGAAGGTGTGTTTATACACACACCTCTCCCCGTTCTTCAGATCCTGTGACCGTTTGCAGGACACCGGCGGCTTTTGGATCCCGCGGGCGTGGTCACGGAGCTTCGGACCGGTCGTGAGCACGCCGGCGGCGCGCTCGCGACCCCACGGCTGGGCTCTTAAAAAGGATGTACAGGTAAGTGCTTGTGCCCAGCCGTGCCCTTCTGCCGACGTATATCGGCGTGAAGGGGTCCTTAAGTGGTTAGAATAGAACTTTAGTCAGAAAGTTTGTGGTTCTAAAGGCAGAAGTTTTTTTTATCACCTTAAAGGGGTTGTAAATGTTTTTTTTTAGAAATCGGTTCCTTTTAAGCTAGTGCATTGTTGGTTCACTTACCTTTTTCTTTGATTTCCCTTCTAAAAAATGTTTTCTTTGTTTTGTTTGTCTGAATTTCTCACTTCCTGTTTCCCCTCAGTAAGCTGTTCTGGCTGACTAACCACCGCTCGGATGATGGGAGCAAGTTTACTGCGGAGGAACAGAAAGTGAGAAATTCAGACAAAAAAACCTGGCCAAAACCCTGGCAATGGCGCCCCCCCCCCCCCCCCCCCCCCGTTTTATTACCTGAGCCCGTTCATCTGCTGCGCTTACCCCTGACGTCCTCTTCTCCACCCAATCTGGGCGTTGACAGGCTAGATTGGATGGATTGATAGCAGTGCAGCCATTTGCTCGCGCTGCTGTCAATCACATCCAATGACATGGCGGGCCAGAGTGATACAGTCGGTGAACAGGAAGTGAGAAATTCAGACAAAGGGGAAAAAAAAAATTAGAAGGGAAATTGAAGGAAAAGGTAAGTGAACCAACAATGCACTGGCTTAAAGGAACCTATTTAGGAAATAAAAAACGAACCTTTACAACCCCTTTAATGCATTCTCTGCATTAGGGAACAAAACCTGCATGCAGCTCCCCCCACACCTAAGCCCAAGCTTGATCGCGTAATCTGCACGAGAGCCGAGGGTCTCTCAGCTCTCTCCCTCTGACGTTGTCTCAGACACAGCAGCATTGGCCATTGGCTCCTGCTGCTGGCAATGACAGATGGGACTGTGGGGCTGGGCCACACTTTGTGTGTCTTGGGGCTCTTTCACACGCACGGACCGTTCGTCCGTTCATTACGTAAACGGACTTGTAATAGGGCCCCTATGGGATTGCGGCCGTTAGCGGATGAGCATCCGCTAACGTCCGCAATCATCTGCCTCCGCAAAGATCCGGTTTTTCAGACGGAAGAAAACCCTATTTTTCTCCCGCCTGAAGGATCGGATCGGATGAATACGGACACACGGTCCGTATTCATCCGATTCCCCATATGGGAGAGCGGAGGAGAGACAGGGCGGTCCCTGCACAGTGTGCGAAGACCGCCCTGTCAGCTGCTGGCTCAGCGGGGATCCGCTCCGTGTGAAAGGAGCCCCATTGCAGGCAGCTTTCTTTGAGGGCACTCAGTCGAGGGGAGGGGGTGGGTTAGAAGAAGAGGAGAATCGGGGGTGCTCTGTGCAAAACCATTACACAGAGTAGGTAAGTATAACATGTTTTATTTAAAAAAAAATCATTACTATTGCTTTTAAAGAGGTTGTAAAGGTTTGTTTTTTATTTTCTAAATGGGTTCCTTTAAGCTAAGTGCATTGTTGGTTCACTTACCTTTTCCTTCAATTTCCCTTCTGTTTTTTTTTTTCTTTGTCTGAATTTCTCACTTTCTGTTCCTCCTCGGTAAGCTGTTCTGGCTGACTAACCACCAGCCAGATGATGCTGGAAAGCTTACTGAGGAGAAACAGGAAGTGAGAAATTGACAAAGAAAAAAACATTTAGAAGGGAAATTAAAGGAAAAGGTAAGTGAACCAACAATGCACTAGCTTAAAGTATCCTATTTAGAAAATAAAAAACAAACCTTTACAACCCCTTTAATTAATAGACCCCTTAATGCTGTCCCCTCTTGCAGGTATGGCGGTGTAAATGTAAAACATTAAAAATAAGTGTCTATACGGTATACAAAATCCTGTAATACTCTCTCACTCTGCACTACTTAAAATCCGAGCCAAGAGAGGCTGATCAACCGCCTGCTTTACGATTTACTGTTGCTGAAGAGGGAAGGAAGCTTATCTAATCTCCCTGATATTCTTTACTTTCTTCCTCAGCCTGCGAACTTCAGCACTTGAAAGCTTCTGTCAGTCTTCCTTTCTTAAAGCGGAGTTTCACCCTAAATATAAGATCTCCCATGCGCTTCAGCATACTGGCGTCAGCGCCAGTATGCTGGGTTTTTTTTTTTTTTATAGCACACTTACTGTTTTATCGTAGAAATCCTTTTCTGTCCCCCGCGGTGGACGGCGCCAGTACAGCGCGTCACATCTTCCTAAGATACCCGATATGGACTCGGGTATTTCCGGCGCTATGCGGCGCCTGCGCACAGACCTAGGAGCTGACTGCGCAGGCGCCGTATTTCTCCGAGTCCTATTTCGGAGAAATACGGCGCCTGCGCAGTCAGCTCCTAGGTCTGTGCGCAGGCGCCGCATAGCGCCGGAAATACCCGAGTCCATATCGGGTATCTTAGGAAGATGTGACGCGCTGTACTGGCGCCGTCCACCACGGGGGACAGAAAAGGATTTCTACGATAAAACAGTAAGTGTGCTATAAAAAAAAAAAAAACCCAGCATACTGGCGCTGACGCCAGTATGCTGAAGCGCATGGGAGATCTTATATTTAGGGTGAAATACCGCTTTAAGCTGGGTACACACTTTACAAATTCTTTCATCAACACAGTGATGTGTGATGCAGGGATCGCTCCCTCTGAGACATAGTATTCTGACTTAATGCAACAGGATTCACAGTTCCTGCTTAACTGAGCCAAGACCTCAATTAAAGTGGAGTTTCCATCCCAATTTTTTTTTTTTCCATTATTGTGCTAGTTGGACCTAAAAAAGGAAAAAAAAAATGTTTACTCGTCTGGAAATGCCTGTTGCTATGCGGTCCTACGAAATCTGCCTTTGAAATCACCTAGGATTCTGACATCATCTCCCTCTAATGCCCCTGGGAAATGTGTCATCATTTCCCAGGATGCAGTGCGCTACCCAATTATCAAGACTTCCAGGAAGTAAGTGCGTGTAGGCTTCCCAATGACCACAAGCAAAATGACAACCGTGTAGAGTAGACATAGTATTATAAAACTATCTTTTTTGAATAACTATGCGGAGCGGCGGCGGATTGTAAAATAGTAAGTGACCGGATTTATATTATAAAAATGCAGGATGAAAGGACATACATTTAAAAAATGCTAATTGTGGTTGGCACTCCGCTTTAAGGCTGAAAAATGTACATATTTAATTGGAAGGAGTCAGGTTTTTTACATTTACATTATTAATAAATATACAGTAAAACCTTGGATTGGGAGTATCTTGGTTTTGAGAGCGTTTTGCAAGACAATCAACTTTTTTTTAAATATATTTTGACCAATAAACAAGCAATGTCTTGATATACAAGTAGCGTTATGTCACAACTGCGTATAAAATAGGAGAGACGCCTCTAATGCTCCATTCACACTAATGCGTTATTGATGCATTTTGCAGAAATGCAGGATTTTTTTTTATAATGGTTTCCTATGGAACATGTTTACATCAATGCTTTTTTGGGCCTGTGCGTTTTTGGAAAGGGTCGGACTTTTTTTCCCTGCAAAAAGCAGCATTTTACATGTAATAGAATTCAATGGACCCACATCCAAAACACAAGTACCGCGTTTTTTCCACGATTTGCGGTTTCCCCTTTTTTTTTAACCTGTTTATAGCTGGTTGTTAAAGGAAATGTAAAAAAATAAATTGCCGCCTAAAAGAAAATGAATAAAAAAACGCAAATCACAGTAAAAATGCAGCAAGCACCGCAGAAAGTACTGCAAAAACTCTCAAAAGATACATGCATGTGAATTGAGCCTAAGGCCCCTTTTACACTGAGGATTTTTTTCAGGCGGATTAGCACTAAAAATAGCGCCTAAATACCACCTGAAAAACTCCTTCACAGCATTCTCACAGCATTCTCAATGTGAAAGCCCAACTCCAAAAGTCCTGCCAGCAGCATCTTTAGATCGGTGTGTTTATCGCTCCTTCCAATTAAAAGTAATGGGAAACTGCAGTAATACCGCCGGCAATGCGCCTCTACAGAGGCGATTTGCCGGCAGTATTAACCCTTTTTCGGCCATTAGCAGAGGTTAATACTGCACCACTAGCGGCCGAATACCGCCACCGCACATCCCCGTCCCAGTGTGAAAGGGGCCTTAGTGTAGAAATATGGCTACATTTAATGAAGTTTTTAGCAACTAACATCGTTGATTAAAACAGACACATCGAAGTATGCCGGCATCCGGGGTAAAGCTGGCCACATAGACCATCATCCCTTCAACCCTGCGCTCCATGAGTGCTTTAAGCCTCCCTTTCAGGTCGCTCTACTGCAGGGTAGTCTTCCCGGTCACGATTGCAGACTGACAGCGGTGAGAGCCGGCGGTGTGACAATGGAGATGCATACTACAGTGAACTTAACGTAGCTAAGAAATTTAAATAATAATAATAAAAAAAAAAGACCGGCGGCATTTTCCTGTAATCCACTGAATGGTGCCATAATGTCATATACCCTCATTTGTTTACTAGAGTTGGTAACCCTTGTAAATTGTATACAAAATAAAAAGGATGCACTGAAGCAATAAAAAATAAAATAAAAAAACAAAATCAGAGCCTGAACAAACACCAGCCCAAAAGGACAGGGCCCATTTTCTTTTATGTATATATATATAAAAACAAATAATGAGTTGGTGCCATTTTTTGTAGTGCATTGGTCGGCATCAAGTATATCGCAGGTCTGAGGTGTACATTTATAATTTAACTAATTTCAGTTCTCAGAGAACAATCTTCTCCTCCGGCACCCTGCTTATGAAGTGGAGAATATTTGTTCTCAGAAGAAGAGAGGAGAAGTTTTTTTTCTGAGAACACCTGAGATCTGAGTAAAAGGGGGAGGGGCTGTCTGTGATCTCCTGATACACCTGTGTGATTACTGAGGAGCTGAGTTTTAAACGTGAAACCAAAGTTAACCACTTGCTTACCAGGCCAATTCTGACATTTTTCCTACATGTAAAAATCATAATTTTTTATTTATTTTTGCTAGAAAATTACATAGAACCCCCCCCCCCCCCTCCCAAACATTACATTTTTTTGTTGTGTGTGTGTGCGTGTTTTTTTTTTTAGCAGAGACCCTAGATAATGCAATGGCGGTTGTTGTATTTTGTATGGTATCTGATCAGCAATTTTTCAAACACGTTTTTTTGGGGATTTTTTTTTTTTTATGCTTTTAAAAGAACAAAACCGTAAAGTTAGCCCAATTCTTTAGCATAATGTGAAAGATGATGTTTTGCACGCTCGTGGAATAGCGCCAAACTTCAGTACTGAAAAATCCTCATAGGCGACGCTTTAAAAATGTTTTTAACTGGTTACTTGTTTTGAGTTAGAGGAAGTCTAGGGCTAGAATTATTGTGCTCGGTCTAATGTTCACGGTGACACGCATGTGCGGTTTGTGCACAGTTTTTTGAATGCGGGCACAGGAGCACTTGACAATAATAAAACATTTTTTTTTTTTTTACTTTTTGACACTTCAAAAATGTATATATATTTTTTTTATCACTTTTATTCTTATAACAAGGAATGTAAACATCCCTTGTAATTGGAATATGACATGACGGGACCTCTTTACGGTAAGATCTGGGGTCTGTGCTGTGAAGGAGTTTTTCAGGTGGTATTTAGGCGCTATTTTTAATGCTAAACCGCCTGAAAAAATTCCTCAGTGTGAAAGGGGCCTTAGGCTCGATTCACATCTTTGCATGTTTCTTTTGAGCGTTTTTGCAGTGCTTTCTGCGGCGCTTGCTGCATTTTTACTGTGATTTGCGTTTTTTTATTCATCTTCTTTTAGGCGGCAATTTATTTTAATTTTTTTACATTTCCTTTAACAACCAGCTAGGGGGCGTCCTCTCTCGCCTCCCATAAGAACGATCAAGCGGTTGACTGATATGATCATTCTTATGGTGTAGGGAATTGCCAGCTGAAAAAGCAGATTATCTGCAAGCATCATTCAGATATCCCCGCTCAAATCCCAGGAAAAATAAGCACTGGCACTTTGTTTCGCTCAGTTTTTTTTTTTTTATATGTGTGTTTTTGGCATTACGCGCAATTTGACGGTTTTAAAATGTGTTTTTTTTTTTTCTGTTTTTTTTTAAACGCTCATCTGCCTGTTTTTTTTTATTGTGCATACTTTTAAAAAGCCCATTTTGGCACAGGTTATTTTAACACGCATTTTGGTGTGATTTGTAACGCACACTTTGCCGCTTCTTTTAGCATGTAGTTTGACACTTTTTTAACATGCATTTTGATTTTCCTTTTATGCGTATTTTGGCAAACAGCATATTTTCTAGACACTTTTGGTGTGCCATTAGCAATTAATGGCACCACAAGCCTATCATGTATTTTGCATGTGTTTGCAGAATGCACACCAAAACACAGGTAAAAAAAATGTGCCAAAATGCACGTAAAAATTTGCTAAAATGTGTTTTAAACAAACAAGCCAAAATGTGTGTTGGAAAAAAAAATGCATCAAAAACAGAAAAGGCCCAAAAAGCCAAATTGAAATTTTTTTGTCCATAAAGCATTGTGCATTTTTTCAATGCACATTTTGGCACGTTGGTAGTGTATTTGTCAAATGACAATGTGTGACAATGCATTTCTGCTAACTGCATTTGACTGCCATTAAAGCGGAATTCTGGCCACAATTTCACTTTTTAAATATAAATGCCCCTGTAATACACAAGCTTAATGTATTCTAGTAAAGTTAGTCTGTAAACTAAGGTCCGTTTTGTTAGGTTGTTACAGCATTTAGATACTTTATAAAACAGGAATTGACTGGGGCCATCTTAAGTGTGGGAATCCATGAAGCCAGACTGTATGACTTCCTGGATTTCAGCCTTGCTGATCTCGCACATGCTCAGTGCTGCACAAGCAATGTAATAGGTTTCAGGTCAGGTTTCCATAGCAACGGGAGTGTCAGAGGGAGTTGACGCCCCTTATCTATGCAAATCTCTCCTCCCCGCCTCCTTCCAGGAAATATACAAAATCATTTATGTAGATATATTTGCAGCACACCGATCACAGATCACACCGATCACAGATCACACCGCACCACCGATCACACTGCACCACCGATCACACTGCACCACCGATCACACTGCACCACCGATCACACTGCACCACCGATCACACTGCACCACCGATCACACTGCACCACCGATCACACTGCACCACCGATCACACTGCACCGATCAAAGCGCACCACCGATCACACTGCACCGATCAAAGCACACCACCGATCACACTGCACCGATCAAAGCGCACCACCGATCACACTGCACCGATCACACCGCACCACCGATCAAAGGGCACCACCGATCACACCGCACTGATCACACCGCACCGGGGGGGGGGGTTCGGATGGAAGTTGTTGAGCCTGAGTTTGTGAAGGGGGGGGTTTACGGGACCACTGTATTTACCGCGAATCGTGGCAATCGCAGGTGGGGGGGGCGCTGATTTGCGGGATTCCTGCCCTATGAGAGTGTGGTGGGGGAGGAGAACACTGTGGTGGGGCTGGAGAGTGTGGTGGGGGAGGAGAAGCAGGGTGCATACAGAGGAAATGAGCTTTCAATATTCCTCTATACAGGCGCTGAATGCTTGATTCTCCTACCTTTTACCTCTTGCAAGCGATCAGCGCCTGTATAGAGGAATATAGCAAGGTGATTTCTTCTATTTGCAGCCCCCCTGCTGCACACGTAGGGCGGCATCACTGCTGTCTGAGCTGCCTGGCTGGGTCTGTGTTTTCGGCGGTGACGCTACGGTCCCGCCCCCTTAGACCGGCTCGTGTGATTGGCTGAACACAGATCACATTGGCTGTCTATCCACTATCACATGAGCCAGCCGAGGGGGGCGGGACCGTGTTACAGCGTCCCCGCCGAAAACACACCCAGCCAGACAGCTCGTAATACACAGGAGAGGAGAGGAGAGGAGAGGATAGAGGGGTCATGTCCCAGGAGGCAAAGCGGCTGTGATTGACAGCCGCGGCTGAGAAAATAAACTCATCTGAACAGCACAGTGAGTTTTTAAAATGACTAAAAATGACATGCCAATTCGATTTAAGGGGGCAGTATGAAAGGGGATGCAATAAAGTTAAAAAAGAGGGTGGAGCTCCACTTTAACAATGAATGACGAACAAAAGCGCATTTTGACTGAATTTTACAGCAATTTGGAATTGGGGAAAGAATTGCAAAATTCTGGCAACAATTCTGCATTGCTCAGATGTGAAAGAAAATACATTATAAATATAGTATATGTATGTTTGTGTTTATGTATATGTGTGTAATGTATAGTTATTATTTATATCAATCTTAAGGTTACTATTGCTGATATTGGGAAGAAAGAATCCTCCTTCCTCACATCACAGCACTTCTCACCCATATTCTACACCTCTGATCTGAAGAATATGGGAGGGAGATATTTTACAGAGATGTCCAATGAGATCTTTATCTGCGTAAAAGTGAATGACAGAAGGATGTGTGCTGTGATGAGAAGAACATGTTCTCCACTCCTCATCTCAGCTTCATAAACTGGACACCTGAGAGATCAGCTGTGATCATCAGGATCCCAGCTTTGTTTGATAAACGTACACCTTAGGACAGGCATGTCCAAAGTCCGGCCCAGGGGCAAATTGCAGCCTGCGTTCTGGTTTTGAACGCCCCGCCTGGTTGTTTGGACATATATATGTTTTGTGGCCCCAAAGATGTCCCAGCGCCGGGGGCCACAAAGATGTATATGTATTGGAGGACAGGGAGGAGGCGTAACGAGCGCCGTACGCACACAATAACATTTCCAGTTTATGGCCGACCTCTGTAATAGGAAGTCGTACTCTGACGCTGCCATCAAAAGTGGCAGGACTTTCTATTAAAGAGGCCGCCCTGCAAACAGAAGATTCTCCAGTAGATAATCTTAGGTGCTCGTTGGTGTAATTCTTGGCAATGGTGGGGGGTGCATTCCTAGCAATGGTAAGGCTACATTCATGGCAATGGTGGATCTGCAGATGGGCACCTGTGAGGCTGCAGAGGGGCACTGACCCTTGTTTTGCTTCACAGTTCTTTATTTAAAATGTAAAAAAAAATCCTGAAACTTTGCTCTTAAAGTGAAGGTGCATGTTATATGCCAATAAATACGGTATATCCAAATAACACGCCAAAGCTCATCTCTTTACTCACACACAGCCACAATAGCAAGAGAATTATTGTTGGGCAGTGTATTGGTGCTTGGACCAACACACTTAAGCCGTGTACACACGATTGGTTCGTCTGATGCGTGGACGAACATTGGACGAACCAATCTTGTGTGGGACCCATCGTTTTGTCTCCCATCGGTGAAAAATCCACGCATGCTCAGAAGCATTGAACTTCATTTTTCTTTGCACGTAGTTGTGTTTTACGTCACTGCGTTCTGACACAAGTTTTTTTAACTGATGGTGTGTAGGCAAGACTGCTGAAAGTCGGCTTCATCAGATATCTGATGAAAAAATCCATCGGTCCGTTTTCATCGGATGAACCGATCGTGTGTACAGGGCATATGATGGAACTATATGCATAAAATGAACAGTCAATGAAATTGGGGCCTATACCAATCGTCCTATGGTCCCCCCCAAAAAAAGGAACAAATCAAAGGCTGATAATGAGCTCCAAAGATATTGGTTTACAAATCCATCCACCTTCTTAACCATATAAGGAGCAAAAACTTTACTGTGCTTTTTTAATATATAGAAAAGTATATTCAATAAATAGGTGGAGGAAAGTAAAAATAAACTTAAATATTATGGCTGCATAAGAGTGCACACCCATAACCGACCAGCCACTGTCGTTACATGGCAGCAGGTTGGCTCCCTGCCGTAGCTGTACAGCAGGCACTTTAGTGGTTTAGAAGGCGCATGCCGCTGGAGGCACGCATAACCGGTGCGTCGCGTAGGAGCTGATGCCCGTGCCTGGCAGCCGAGATGTCCGCTGGACACCTGTGACCGCTTTGCAGAGAGACAGAATGTCAGTCTGTAAATGTAAACAGACAGATCTCCGTTTCCTCAGGGAAGAGGAGACAGATCTGCTGTTCATACTAATTATAAACAGCGATCGGTTGCCTCCTCCAGGCAGTCCCATCCCCCCACAGTTAGAAACACTCCATAGGACACTTATGTAACCCTTTGATCTCCCCCTAGTGTTAAACCCTTCCCTGCCAGTGACATTTATACAGTAATCGGTGGCCGTTTTTAGCTCTGATTGCTGTATAAATGTCATGGTCCCAAAAAAGTGTCCACTCTGTCTGCCACGATGTCGCAGTTCTGCTAAAAATCAGACCGCTGCCATTACTAGTGTAAAGAAAAATAAAATGCCATAAATCTATTCCCTATTTTGTAGACTCTATAACTTTTGAGCAAACCAATCACACTATGCTTATTGTGATTTTCTTTTTTTGGCAAAAATAGTTAGAATTTATATTGACCTAAACTGATGATTTTTTTTTTTTACATTTTGGGGATATTATAGCAGAAAGTAAATATTGTGTTTTTTGTTTTTTTTATTTTTTTTAACCCCTTAAGGACTGCCGCATGTACATTTACGTCGGCAGAATGGCACAGACAGGCACATCGTGTATATATACGTTGCTGCCTTGACGTGGGTCGGGGGTCCGATCGGGACCCCCCCCCGGTACATGCGGCAGTCCGGTTTGCTGTGCGAGCGATCCAGGATGAGGGGGCGGCTGTTCGTTTTTGTCCACCCCCTCCGGATCGCTCCCAGCCTATCCGCGCGCTCCCCCGTGTGTCACTTTCTCCTCCTGTGTAAACACAGGAAGATGGAAGTGATGTGATCTCTGCTCTCGGCGGCTTTTTCAACCGCTGCCGAGGAGAGATCACACAGTAAGTCTGCAAAACAGCACACTGACACCAGTACACGCAGACACACTTAACCCCTTGTGATCACCCCCATGTCCCAGTGTCACTGAATGCAGTAATCGTATATGTATGATTACTGTATTTAGTGTCAGTGTGAGTCAGTTAGTGTTGGGTTCAGGGTAGCCCCCGTACCCCCCCCAATAAAGTTTTAACCCCTTGATCACCACCCTAGTTAACCCTTTCACTCCCTATTGCCAGCGTCACTAAGCGATCATTTTTCTGATCGCTGTATTAGTGTCGCTGTTCCCGCTAGGTAGCTATTTTTTTTTATTGTGATATTTTTTTTTTTTTTTTTTTTTTACTAAAGACATGTGGCTAAATACATTTTGGCCTAAATGTTTGACAAAAATTTCGTTTATTTGATTTTTCTTATAACAAAAAGTAAAAAATATAGATTTTTTTTTTCAAAAATGTCGCTCTATTTTTGTATATAGCGCAAAAAATAAAAATCGCAGAGGCGATCAAATACCACCAAAAGAAAGCTCTATTTGTAGGAAGGAAAGGACGCAAATTTTGTTTGGGAGCCACGTCGCATGACCGCGCAATTGTCAGTTAAAGCAACGCAGTGCCGAATCGCAAAAAGGGGCCTGGTCCTTTACCTGCATTTTGGTCCGGGTCTTAAGTGGTTAACATGTTCGCAATTTTTTTTTCATTATTGTTGCACAAGAAATAAAAACTGAAGCAGTGATCAAATCCAACCAAAAGAAAGCTCTATTTGGGGGGGGGGGGGGGACATACATTGTGTTTGGGTACAGCGTCGCACAATTGTGCAGTTGTCAGTTAAAGCGTTGCAGTGCCGTATCGGACAATATAGCCTGGTCATGGCCTCCCGGGCTGAAGTGGTTAAACTAATACTTTTGTTGAAGCACCTTTTGAATTTATTACAGTGCTCAGTCTTGTTGGGTATGAGTCTATCTGCATGGCACATCTTGACTTGGCAATATTTGCCCAATCTTTTGTAAAAACACTACAAATCTGTTGGATTGTAAGGTCATCTCCCTTCAATGGGATTCAGGTCTGGGCTCTGGCTTGGGCATTCCAAAACTTGAATCTTCTTTTTCGGTGAAGTCATTCCTTTTGTTGATTTGGATGTATGCTTTGGGTCGTTGTCATGCTGAAAGATGAAGTCCTTCATGTTCAGCTGTCTAGCAGAAGCCTGAAGGTTTTGTGCAAATATTTACTGCTATTTGGAACTGTTCATTATTCCCTCTACCTTGACTAAGGCCCCTGTTCCAGCTAAAGAAAAACGGCCCCAAAGTATTATGCTACCAACACCATGCGTCACTGTGGGTATGGTGTTCTTTTGGTGATGTGCAGTGTTTTTGCGCCAAAAATATCTTTTGGAATTATGGCCAAAAAGTTCAACTTTGGTTTCATCAGACCAGAACACATTTTCGCACATGCTTTTGGGAGCAATCGGATGTGTTTTTTTTGCAAAATATTTAGCTGGGTTTGAATGTTTTTCTTGTTAAACGGCTTCTGTCTTGCCACTCTACCCCATAGCCCAGACATATGGCGAATTCGGGAGATTTTTGTCACATGTACCACACAGCCAGTACTTGCCAGATATCCCTGCAGCTCCTTTAATGTTGCTGTAGGCCTCTTGACCAGTTTTCTACTCATCTTCATCAGTTTTGGAGGGATGTCCAGTTCTTGGTAATGTCACTGCTGTGTCATCACTGTGTTCCATGGTATATCTAATGCCTTAGTGTGTAATAACTCTGCGCTGCCTCTGTGCAGCTAACACGGCTAATCAGAAGGCTATAAACAGACGAAAAATTGCAATAACAGCCTGACTATGGAAATTAAATTTGGGGTATGAAACCGAGTGGTAATACAGTGGAACCTTGGATTACGCGTATAATCCGTTCCAGGAGAATGCTTGTAATCCAAAGCACTCTTGCATCAAAGCAAATTTCCCCATAGGAAATAATGGAAACTCTGATGATTCGTTCCACTATCATTTATTTATATAAAAATTATTACAGCAAAATACAGTATAGAGTACCGTAAACATAAAACAAATTAAACTGCACTTTAAAATACTGTACCTCTGTGTAAAAGAATGTGCACATTCACAATGTTAAGGAGTCTGGTGATCACCTATTTAAAGCCGCTGTGTATATGTACAATAAAGCCGCTGGTGTACAGTATACAACACTATGTGGCCAGAGGTTGGTGCTTATCTATTTAAAGCTGCTCTGTATACAGTACTGCATGTTCAGTAAAGCCGCTAGTGTACCGTACAATGCTGTACCGTACAATGCTGTACCGTACAGCTCACAGCACTTCCTAGAGAACTTGGGAACTGTTCGCATCACTTCCCGGGTACGCCTGCCCCTGTTGGGAGTGTCTGAGTGTCTCCAGGAAGTGCTGGGAGCCACAATCGCCTGCAAATCTCTGGCCACATACAAACTGTACTGTATACTGTACACCAGCCGCATCACTGTACATATACACAGCGGCTTTACATGGATGAGCAGCAGACTTATTCACATTGTGAGTGTAATTCTTTTTTTTACATACAAACGCTCATATCGAGGCAATTTAAAAAAAAAAAAAAAAAGCTTGTTTTTCAAAGCGCTTGTAAAGGACGTTACTCGTAAACCAAGGTTTCACTGTATTTACTGTAAATATATTTACAATAATATCGTATTATATTTCAGACCAAAAACAAAACATATATTAGTGTTCTTTAACCACTTAAGACCCGGACCTTTAGGCAGGTAAAGGACCTGGCCAGTTTTTGCGATTCGGCACTGCGTCGCTTTAACTGACAATTGCGCAGTTGTGCGATGTGGCTCCCAAACAAAATTGGTGTCCTTTTTTTCCCACAAATAGAGCTTTCTTTTGGTGGTATTTGATCACCTCTGCGGTTTTAATTTTTTTGCGCTATATACAAAAATAGAGCAAAAATTTTGAAAAAAATGCAATATTTTTTTTTACTTTTTGCTATAACAAATATCCCACAAAAATATATAAAACATTATTTTTTTCCTCAGTTTAGGCCGATACGTATTCTATTTTTGGTAAAAAAAATCGCAATAAGAGTTTATCGGTTGGTTTGCGCAAAATTTATAGTGTTTGCAAAATAGGGAATAGTTTTATTGCATTTTTATTTATTTTTTTACTACTAATGACGGCTACCAGCAATTTATTTTTTTCGTGGCTGCGACATGACGGACATTTCGGACAATTTTGACACATTTTTGGGACCATTGTAATTTTCACAACAAAAAATGCACTGTTTACTGTGAAAATGACAATTGCATTTTGGAAGTTAACCACAAGGGGCGCTGAAGGGGTTAAGTGTGACCTTATATGTGTTTCTAACTGTAGGGGGTGTGGCTGTAGGTGTGATGTCATTTTTTGTGTTTCCCTATAAAAGGGAACACACGATCAATGACGGCGCCACAGTGAAGAACGGGGAAGCTGTGTTTACACACAGCTCTCCCCTTTCTTCAGCTCTGGGGACCGATCGTGAGACTCCAACGGCGATCGGGTCCTGCGGTCACGGAGCTTCGGACCGTGTCGCGGGCGCGCACCCGCGACCCACGGCTGGGCACTTAAAGAGAACGTGTACATGCTTGTGCCCAGCTGTGCCATTCTGCCGACATATATGTGCAGGAGGCGGTCCTTAAGTGGTTAAAGTCCATATAGAAAACAATTAGGAGTCCGCTGTGTATCTACACAAAGGGAGATGTGAAAAACGCTGCAAACTTCAGACGATGTGCTGACATCCAGGTGATGAACACAGATTGATGTTACAAGTGAAGCGACCCACCACCAATAGAAATGCATGTATCTGGATGACATACGTTCTAGCCACTGAGGATTCCAAAGTCTCTACTCTGCTGGTCGATTGACAACACAAGCCTGTTTTGACTCACGGAACATATGTTCCCTTCAAACTATTGGGTAAGCCTGCATTTCTGTAGGTGGTCGGTCACCTTACTTTACATCAGCCTGGGTTTATCACTTGGATGTCAGCACAATGTCTTTGAAGTTTCCAGTGTTTTTCACATCTCCCTTTAGGTAGATACACAGTGGACTCTTAATTGTTTTCTATATGGACTATTATGTTTTGTTTTTGGTCTGCAATACAATATGATATTCTTTTCACATTCACAGTAAATATCACCACTCAGGGTTTCATACCCCAAGTTTAATTTTCATAGTCAGGTTGTTGCAATTTTTTGACTTGGATATGTAGTGCTACACTATATCTAATGCATTGGAACTTCTTTTGTACCCTCCTGACTGATACCTTTTACCTACTTGCCGACCGCCCGCCGTCATATTACTGCGGGACGGTGGCACTGTTCCGCGAGAGCACGTAGCTCTACGTCCTCTTTAGCGTCCGTCGGGTACGATCGCCGCCGGGCACACGCGATCGCTCATTACAGAGCGGGGAACGGGAGCTTTGTGTGTAAACACAAAGCTCTCGTTCCTGTCAGCGGGGGAAACGCTGATTTTCTGCTCATACAATGTATGAACAGAAGATTAGTGATTTCCCCTAGTGAGTCACCCCCCCCCCAATACAGTTGGAACACACCCAGGAACACACTTAACCCCTTCCCTGCCCCCTAGTGTTAACCCCTTCACTGCCAATGGCATTTTTATCGTAATACAATGCATTTTTATAGTATTGATCGCTATAAAAATGCCAATGGTCCCAAAAATGTGTCAAAAGTGTCCGATGTGTCTGCCATAATATCGCAGTACCAAAAAAAAACGCTGATCGCCGCCATTACTAGTAAAAAAAAATATTAATAAAAATGCCATAAAACTACCCCCTTTTTTGTAAATGCTATAAATTTTGCACAAACCAATCAATAAACGCTAATTGCGTTTTTTTTTTTTTTTTTTTTTTTTTACGAAAAATATGTAGAATACGTATCGGCCTAAACTGAGGAAAAAAAATGTTTTCTTATATCTTTTTTGGAGATATTTATTATAGCAAAATGTAAAAAATATTGAATTTTTTCAAAATAGTCGCTCTATTTTTGTTTATAGCGCAAAAAATAAAAACCGCAGAGATGATCAAATAGCACCAAAAGAAAGCAATATTTGTGGGGAAAAAAAGGACCCCAATTTTGTTTGGGAGCCATGTTGCACGACCGCGCAATTGTCAGTTAAAGCGACGCAGTGCCGAATCACAAAAAGTGCTCTGGTCTTTGGACAGCAATATGGTCCGGGGCTAAAGTGGTTAATAATGAGATCCTTCTGATGCTTTGGAAGCTCTCTTTGGACTATGGCTTTTGCTGTAGTATGCGACTAAGAAAATGTCAGGAAAGACCTATTAGAACAGCTGAACTTTATTTGGGGTTAATCAGAGGCACTTTAACCACTTAAGCCCCGGACCAATATGCTGCTAAATGCCCCGAGGTGTTTTTACAATTCGGCACTGCGTCGCTTTTACAGACAATTGCGTGGTCGTGCGACGTGGCTCCCAAACAAAATGCGCGTCCTTTTTCTTGACACAAATAGAGCTTTCTTTTGATGGTATTTGATTGCCTCTGTGATTTTTATTTTTTGCGATATAAACAAAAATAGAGCGACATTTTTGTTATAAGAAAAATTGAATAAACTAAATTTTAGTCAAACATTTAGGCCAAAATGTATTCAGCCACATGTCTTTAAAAAAAATTAGCTACCTAGCGGCAACAGTGACACTAATACAGCGATTAGAAAAATGATCGCTTAGTGACACTGGCAATAGGGAGTGAAAGGGTTAACTAGGGCGGTGATCAAGGGGTTAAACCTTTATATGGGGGGGGATACGGGGCTACCCTGAACCTAACACTAACTGCCTGTCACACTAACTGTCACACTGACACTAAATGCAGTGATCAGTACATATATGATCACTGCAATCAGTGACGGGGGTGATCGCAAGGGGTTAAATGTGCCTATGTGTACTGGTGTCAGTGTGCTGTTGGTGCGACTTACTGTGACTCTTCTCTCATCTCGGCGGTTTGAAAATACCGCCGAGATGAGAGCTGCATCACTTCCTCTGCCTATGTTTACATTTTGCAGGCAGAGGAAGTGACACGGCGGCGGCTCACAGGATTGGCTGGGAGCGATCACGAGGGGGTGGACAGAAACGAACAGCCGCCCCTCGAGTCGGATTACTCCCCACGGTAAGCCGCCCGCAGCGGAGGGGGTCCCGATCGGCCCCCCGACCCGCTAGAAGGCAGGGACGTAAATATACGCCCATCTGCCTGTACGTGCCATTCTGTGGACGTACATATACATGCGGCGGGCGTTAAGTGGTTAAATGACTGACTGACTCCTATTTAACATGAGTTTAAATGTGATTGCTTTAATTCTGAACACAGCTACATCCCC